>JBBPSY010000001.1:4009-73375 GCA_038093855.1 Rugiboletus extremiorientalis
CCCCCACTGCTGAGATGCCAATCTCAGCCTGAGCATGGCCAGTCACCCCCGAGACTGTGTCTAGATGCGTCGTGTATAGTCACGTTCTCGTCCCATTCAACGAGGTTGACTTGTGTATCGAATACCGTGTGTGAAGAGACGCCGTGCTTGTGAAATACGTGCTCCCAAGTGCTCCTGAATCTCGGGCTGGGAGATGTAACGATTTTTCCCAATACGGATTCAGTTCCGTGGAAAGGGAGCACCCATGTGCGGGAACATCAGAGCCACATACCTGACCCGCGGGCTCCTGTCAGAAGCTATTTGCCAAGACGATGTGGCTGATACGCACCGGATAGGTGTTGTCCTGGCAAGAGGCGGGCTGGGTCACCGTCCTGCGTCCATGTTCGCCGTTGGTTCACGCAGGGAATATAACCTACCCGCTGTGTTCCGCCGATATTGGGCGCCTTTTCGTGTACGTGCTCAACTTGCGCATGGGCCAGCAAACAGCATCATGGACACGGAATGCAACATATCCGTGGAGTGCAGCAGTACATGATGCACGCTGTGTGGACATGACGTACCACGACTTGGGTGAACTGTAGTTTGGCCTTGAGGTTTATTGCCATAGTCATTCCGGCAATGCCATGTCAGAGTATGAGCCCAGCACACCGTCGTGACACGACGCAACTCGACTTCCGCCCTGACAATCCGAGGAGACCCGCGATCGGGTCGTGCATCTTCTGCGGGGCGACCCATGCTGATGGGCATTCAGATTATATAGTTAGCCCGGCAGATCGTTCAGCGTTCAAGCTGTGCCGATGAGACAACACCGCAGCTCATCAATTATTAGCGCTGCGTACCATCGGACCGGAATGCCGGATTCCAGCAGTCGTCGCCAATCTACAAAAGCGACTCGAGTCAGAAGTCGTCGCCAAACGAGCGTCTTACTCACTTTTTGATGCAGACCTCATTCAGAATGCAAACTTATGTCACCAGAATGCCGCAGACAAAAAAAAACCATCATTGAAAGGAAAACAAGGAGTGTGTGCAAAGTACATGTGGCGCAGGATGCCATGAAGGGGGTAACAATAAACGAGAACTAGGCGAGTTCACGTATATACAATCCAGCTCGGAGAGTGACGGCAGACAGTACAAAGATCCAATGTACGGTCCGTTGAGAAGTGGTGTTCCGGACGCGTTCAGACCAATCAGCACCACCAATGCTCCTAGCGAAACTCGAAGCAGGAGCTCGAGCGCTCAGGAACATGGCTCAGTGATAACTGCTGGTATCTAAAATATGCAAGCGGATTCAGTTGACGTTCCACCGTAAGTGAGCCACCACGCACGGTTCGGAATTTTGGTGGAAGTAGAAGCCACTCATGGTAGCAGCCGGCGGTGGAGAACGGGGACCTATAGAAGATCCACGTCCCCGCCGAACGCTGGAGTCCCGACGGCGACGACCGATGGGAATAGATTCCAGCTTACCAGGAGAAGGCGACGTCAGCAAATCACCTTCCCCGTACTCCTCTGCGCAGAGGGGAAACGACTGGGTGACAGAGCGTGCATTGGTCCCTGGGGATTGAGGGTTGAAGTCCACGCAAACATAATAGAAACCTGCCAGTGTGTGTGTAAAAATTGGCGCATATCGTAGGTGCGAGGACTTTGTGTGACAGAACGGAGACGTACCAGCAAAACTTGCGCCACTTATGTCTTGTACTCTATGGTCGGGGACAAGAAATCTTTCCTTCCACCTCATAAAAACGGCCCCCCGATCGCGATCAGGCATGGTCAAATGCGGTCTCCTAAGTTCGTTCTTGACATGCCGGAAGGCCGGGAAACGTTGCCAGTGCACCATGTCTTCCTGTTCATTTGCGCCCCACTTTTGCGTCAGGAAGCCGTAGCGGCTGCCAATGATCTCTGCATCAAAGTAAGTTGTTAACTCGGGCCAGTCATCGGTCAGTCCACGTATACGGAGGTACCCGCACAGGAAAGAGGAGGAGAAGTCGACGTCCTTTGATCCATGAGCGCATGATGAGTAGGAGACACAGGCGCAACGTACGACGATGGTGACGTTTACGTCGTAGCTATTCCGACCGCTTTTCTGCGTTCCCTGAAATGTCGCACCGGGATACAAGCAATGGTGGCGTTGGGCGCGGACACGCAGGCGGGTAATGTCGGTGGCAGGGTCCGGCACGGGCGTGGGTACTGCTGGCCTTTGTGGACGGCCACGAGAGAGGGTGTCTGGGGAAGAGCGCTGCTGACTAGGCGTTGATTTGGAGGTTGTCGCCGTGGTCTGGATGGAGAGTGGGGGCTGTGATAGCGTTGGCGGGGCGGGTGGGCAGAGAGGGAGGGACTGTGGGACATCCATGTCGATATCATCCTCGAAGACGGGGTCTGGTTGCGGGTAGACGGAGTGCGACTTCTTCACGGGCATGATCGCAACACGAGACGAGCGATTGTCTGGCAGGTCTGTGCGGTAACCTCCCATTACGTACACTATCAGTCACGTGGACCAGACTGGGACCAGACGCGCACATACATGTCCGAGTCGCTCCTGGTGTCGACCACACCCTTTGGGATGCCCCCACACGCGTGTATAAATAACAGGCTCTCTCCCAGTGCGAACCCACCGGTACTCTGGTCGCGATGCAAGGTAGGCGTCCTTGACACGGCGAAATGCGGAGCAATATTCATCCAAAGTGCCCTGCCCCACGGCGACAGACTGGGTCATCGCCCGTCCGAGTCCTAGGGACATGGCATTGTTCCAAAATATATCCCGTGACTCCTTGCCATTTCTCCAGGCAGCCGGAATCGAGACGGATTCAAGGGACCACAAACAATTAAAGGTCGGTTGTATCTCTTCACGGATTCGATGCAGCATCGACTTGCAGGTTATTAAGGCGACTATCCGGACTCTTCATCGTCAGTACCTAGATCCATTCAAGTATGTGGAGGAACAAACACTTGAATCGGTGGACCTGCTCATTGCCAATGTATGTGGATGCCTACTGTCGTGACCCGGTCGCAAACAGAGTACTCGCTTTGCCCCAGGTGCAGCTCAGCCTTCCGTGGCTGAGTCGTTACGAGGACGCTTGGCCTGCGAGGATATATCTCAAGAGATATGTGGATGCAAAGCGGCCTCACCTGATGTCTACTAGGCATGCTCGTGCAAAACAAACGAAGCCATTCAGAGAGTCTCAAGTTTCCTACAAAGCAGTCAGTTCCTCTATACCCAAGTTACGTTAAACTGGTTCTAATTCTGGTGCTGTCTACAGCCTCCCAAGAGTCTCAACAGTCCTGGTGATCAACTGGTAAAACCATCTTTTTTGAACATGGCAGGATATCTTAATTGGATGTAGAAGGGTCATGGTCCCACTGTGAGGGAGTTCCTGTGTTCCATCACACCTAGCCTTGAGCACCATCTTGATGCTTTTGTTGAGCTGGGTGTCAAGGATCAGGAAACCCTTCAGGCCTTTTTATCTTGGCCACCAGCAGTTCAAGCAGAGTTTTTGAAAGAAGGTCATGGGGTGCTACAACTCACAACCCTCGAGCAAAAAAGCTTATTGCTAGGCTGTAGTTTGCTGGCACAGATAGCACTCCAAGAGTCCCTGGCATGGATAGTGAGGCCAGGATGCTCTCATTCATAAATGATGTCATGAGCCTAATGATCTCTCCACCTGGCTTGTTATGATGTCATCATACTGTATTTCCTACTTCCCCTACATTCACAATGGCTACTGGCTTGTGAGGACATATGACTCATGCTTACTGAATATGATCACAACAAGATGATGGACTATTGCAGTGGGAGAAAGTGGGTAAAAAGACCTGGATGATGAATGGAAGGAAGAGAGAAACTATAAGTGACACAAGACTGGAATCACAATCATGTGGAACATGTGTAAAGATGTGCTTTTGTATTCAGAGCTCATCATCCTCTTCGGGGAGAGGGACTTTCTCGGCCTAGTATCTCAAGTCAGTCCATACAGCTAACCACGGAGAGGGATCAAGTCACCTGTTTCAATTCCTGTTCATATTGTGCAATCAAGGTAGCATCCAGTGCAACTTCAGCAGGAGCGAGAGCTGGTGCTGCAACAAAATCGAGCGCGGGATTTCTGTGACGCACGGGTTGGGGTTTAAAATTTTACAATGGTACCCAGACTTACCCGACCAACTTCCTTGCCAGCCACAGGAAAGGCTTCTCGAAGTTATAGTTCGACTTCGCAGAAATCTCGAAGTACTGGAGGTTCTTTTTGCGGTGGAAGGTGACAGCACCTGTCTTTACTTTGCGTTCCTATAAGATTACCAATGTTAGCACAGCCTGGGAGTATAGCAGTGTCCATCGACTCACCTTGACGTCGACTTTGTTTCCGCAAAGAACAATAGGAATGTTCTCGCAGACGCGCTCGAGATCACGGTGCCAGTTGGGCACATTCTTGTATGTGATCCTCGAGGTAACGTCGAACATGATGATACCGCATTGGCCTTGTATGTAATAACCATCGCGGAGACCACCGAACTTCTCTTGACCTGCAGTATCCCAGACGTTGAAACAGATCGTGCCAAAGTTGGTGGAGAACGTCAAGGGGTGAACTTCGACACCGAGGGTGGCTACAAACTACGTCAGGGATGCGGATATCACGAGTGTGACGAGCAGATATGCACCAATGTACTTCTTCTCGAATTCACCAGTCAAGTGGCGCTAGGTGGGCAGGAGGATCAGTATGCGATGGGGTTCAAAGGTCACCTTTGTGGTACGCCTTTACCTTGACAAAAGTGGTTTTTCCGGTACCACCGTCACCAACTAAGGTATTTTGAGGTGGCGCATAGGGAAGTTGAAAGGGAGTGCAATGTTGGAATGCGACGAGGAGAGAAAGAGAGGGCATCGATCAAGTATGGAGAAAATCAGTACTCGAACGGGGCAGGACGCGGAAGTGGACAAGGTGACTCATACCGAGAACAAGTTTGAAGGTGGGGATCTCTGATTGTTGCGAAGCCATTTCGTGAAATTATAGTATTCTATGTGGACGAGAGAGAGGTGTGGTCGAGCAGAAATCAAGACGCTGAGATAAGGTTTTCGCTCAGAGCCGTTTGCCAGATTTGGTCATGTTCAAGCTGCTCATTCGCCGGACCTTCCACTCCACGAATTGGTCTCAGTTGGGAGGCAATCTGTGAAACCCCCCAACTTTCTCCAACCCAGATCCAACTGATAATACTTCAATTGTGCATCGTACTAGTTGTTCACTCCCTGGTAAGAAGCTGCATAATGTCATTGTTGGTTTACACTTGCAATACGTTCACCGTTTCGCGGCTTTTCGACTGCCGGGAGCCTCCCTTCGTGGCTAAGCCGAGGAGTACTCGTATTCGTGAATCTCGGCTTCTGTGATTTTTACAATCGATTCTATCGGTAAATCCATCGTGCTTGATGGTACCTCCTCATTGACTTTGCGTTGCACTGCTGGTGAGTCGCTCGTGTTTGATTGATTGGCTCGGTGTCTCCGCAGACCGCATCAATTATTCCGGACAGGTGACCATTATGTTTTCGGCTTTTCGGCATAACCACTTTCCCCGCAGTTTCCGGATGTCATCCAGCTCCTTGTTCAGAAATAGCATGCCACTGGGAAGACCGCACCATGCTTTACTCATCAACTCTCATCCTGCTGACCTAGCGTGACGTTCCTGTGTTTACCCCATTCACCACTGCGTCCTCTTTCTCCCTCCACTGTCACTCCGATCATGTCCTCGCCCGCTGCCGTGCCCAAGGACCCACCATCCAAGGCTGAACCGGGTGCGTCCTGGAAGGAGAAGGAACAACATGTCGTACCAAAAAATCGCCTCGGAATCGTATTTTTCGGCCTCATGTGTACCGTCTTTCTCGCTGCACTCGACCAGGTATCTCTTTATTGATCTTGTCATTACCTGGTCTGACGTGGCCTGCAGACGATTGTAGCTACCGCATTGCCTACTATCGTGGCCGACTTAGGCGGAGGCAACAATTACAGTTGGGTTGGGAGGTAAGCTCAGCACTTGTGTCGCTGATGCACAACAACCATGACTTAACCTTTATCCCAGCGCCTACATGTTAGCCTCGGCATCCTTGGGACCGCTTTACGGAAAACTTTCCAACATTTTAGGTCTATACCATATTCACTCCGGGCCACCTCGCCGCTTACTGATAGGATTTAAAGGTCGAAAGCCAATGTTGTACGGATCTATCGTCGTATTTTTGGTCTGTGGTTTACTTGACGCGGACATCCTCCGATGTAATACTGTATCCAGGTTGGATCAGCGCTTTGCGGTGCCGCCCAGGGTATGACCTGGCTCATAGTTTGCCGTGCCGTACAGGGAATAGGTGGTGGTGGCATCATGCAGTTGGTCCAAATCACCATATCAGATATTGTATCCCTTGAGGAGTAAGTTTGGTTTCCTTGTTTACCTTCCAGTCCCTTAGATTCTTTAGCCGAGGAAAGTACGGAGGAGCCATTGGTGCTACCTGGGGTATTGCCAGGTAAGGGATATGTCTTGCGGTCAGCTGAGTATCACCTGATCCTCGCAGTGTTGTGGGACCACTCATTGGTGGAGTAAGTCTGTTTCGGCCATCCGTTGTTTTTAGCTCAGAATCATGTTCAGGTACTAACCGACCGTGTTTCGTGGAGATGGTGAGTTACTCGATCGATTGTCGGGTCATCTCCTCACCTTCGGTTCATAGGTGTTTCTGGATCAACCTGTGGGTTGTTTTTTCCCGACGAACCAAGGAGCTCTGTTTGACTTCTGCAATAGGCCGTCTGGTGGTGTGGCAGGGGCTCTCCTATTCTTCTTCTTAAACCTCAACCCACATCAAGGAAGATCGTTTCGTGACCACATCAAAGAGTTTGATTTCGTTGGGCTGATCACTGCCGTCTCTGGCGTAGTTTGCCTTTTGATAGGGTTCAACTCGGGCGAAACCACATGTGCGCAGAAATATTTTCAACTGGACCTACCCAAAAACCGATTGTCTTCTAGGGAAAAGCACGGAAACCATTTCTCTCCTCGTTGTCGGAGGCACTTTACTCGTAGGATTTGCAATCAACGAGATGCTCACTACGCGGTCTGCAATCATCCCGCCGCGACTGTTTAAGGTTTGCTTACTTATTTTGTTTTCTGCAGACTCCTGATTGTTGTAGTAGACGCGAACGACCGGGTCGATTCTAATTTCTACATTCCTGCACGCTGTTGTTTTCTTCGCGGGTATGTCTACCGTTGACCGGTAATTATTGATGCACTGTTTACCTCTTTGAAAATAGGATCATAGTACGTTCTCATTTTGCGGGCCAGTCCTCTGTACTGAATGTTCTTTAGTTATTTGCCCATGTACTACCAAGGCACGTTTGGTTCGCTTCTTCCCTGCCGAGAGTTGACAACCCGCATAGTCCTCGGCGCATCTCCCACTACCTCCGGGATAAAGTCAGTCAGTCATCTGGGTATATGTAGAATTTCTCACGTGTCACAACAGGATGCTTCCATACTCCCTTTGCAGTTCTCTGCAATCGGCGGTGTCGGGTATACTTGTGGCACGCACCGGGTCATATCGTCCGATCATGTGGGGTGCTTGGATCGTGATGACCATCGGATGGGGCCTCATGATCATGTTGGACAGTACATCTAGCATGTGAGTGCTTCCGCCTTTGGCTCTCATTACTTGTCACATTCTTGCAGCACTACCCAGGAAATATACCCTCTCATTGCGGCCCTTGGGATTGGTTGCCTGTTTCAGGTGTGTCACATGCCTTCCACCCTGTTTCCTTGCTAAAGTTGCTATCGATAGGTACCTCTCATTGGACTCCAAGCCGCTATGCCTCTGAAGGACGTAGCCACAAGCACAGGAGCATTTGTCTTCCTGCGGTATGTGACGATACTTACGTATAAGAGATCCTGGGCTCATATGACTTCCAGTACGCTGGGCGGTACAATCGGG
Source organism: Rugiboletus extremiorientalis (assembly GCA_038093855.1). Lineage (NCBI taxonomy): Eukaryota > Fungi > Basidiomycota > Agaricomycetes > Boletales > Boletaceae > Rugiboletus > Rugiboletus extremiorientalis. Next base: position 11,943 of record JBBPSY010000001.1, read on the forward strand.
ATCACGATCGGAGAAGCCATTATCTCGAGCACCCTCCAACAGAGACTCAGTGGCATCGCGGGTCTTACTTTCAACACTTCCCCAGCTTCAATCAACGGCAGCATCAGGCAAATAATATTAATCCCTGTAAGCAGTGGTCTTCATCAATTGCGATATTTTCTTACCTCCTTGTCGTAGGACGCCACCTTGAGAGCGGAAGTAATGCATGCTTATGCCCGTTCTATCAGTACAATCTGGCTTGTGAACACACCCTTGTCAGCTCTTGGTCTTATCCTCACTGTCTTCATCCGCGCATATTCACTACAACGGACGGTCATCCGCGAGGGCGTGGAAAAGACGAGGAACACTGATCCTGAGAAGGGCGAGGAGGTGAAAAAAGTCAGTTGTGAAGTATGTTCCACAGAGGTTAAAGAAGCACCTACCAAAGACAATGCTACCGAACGGACGCAGTCCGAGGCTCTTGATGAGAAAACCGCGCAAGAAAATCAAGTAAAAGAAACTGACACTTAGACTAACTTATGTATGTTGGTTTCGGATGATGGTGTGAGGAGGGTATGAAACGTAGTGACTTAAGCACTTGCGACTCCAATGAGAAAATGCGCTATTTTCAAGTGGAAGGCGATTCGGCCTGCAGTGCCAGCTCCAGAGCACCAACACGACGATCGCGTCCAGTCACGTGATATCTATGCCAACTATTCGAGTCGCAAAGTTTCTATCTTGCAGAAATACCAAGTGATGGCTGAACTTACAGAGCACGGAGAGGTCGGAGAACGCCCTCAGAAGAAAATTCGAACCACTGGAAAATCCACGCCGTCAAAAACTGCGCAAACATCAACTGGTGATGCCCGGTTATTTGCTCCCTTCCGCGCACTTGGACTGGTCACGAATCACATACCATTCTACTTACAAACTCGTTCCCACAAGGGCGCGACAGAGGGTCCACGGATACACCTCCTTACATGCCTTGGCAGATCGTGGGCACTGTGGGAAGGAGGAAAGATGGCTCTATTATTTGTTGGTGAGTATATGCCAGTTGCGGCCGACAGGATCCTCTGAAAGTCTTGAATGTGTAGGCCCCGAGGAACCAGACCCAATTTCATGTTTAATCATGGAAGGCGATGCGATTTGGGCGACATCGGGCGTTCATGTTGTCAAATATCTTCGAGGAAAAGAAGTACATGTGTCCGTCGTATACCCTTGACTTTCATCATCAGATTTATACAGGTCGACCGGGCTACAAATCCACTTGGAACGCCACTGGCTTCTATAGTCATATTTGGATCTCTTTTACTTGCCCTGACTGTGGATGGTGGGCGAATGCTTGTTTGGGACGTCTCGCGTGACAGTGAGGACAATCATACGAAACTATTCCCCATATCTTTGAATTTTGCTCTAGAACCATTGTTTTCTTGTGCTATCCAGTTCGATATCGGCTTCACCGCAACCATGGTATTGCATCCCGCAACTTATCTGAACAAAGTACTGGTAGCTAGCAGTGAAGGTGACTTGCAGTTGTGGAATATTCGGACTCAGTGAGTGTCTTCTGTGCGACTGTGTCATCAATGCGCATACTGGCTTCAGGACATGTATACACAAAATTTCGTGTTCAAAATTGTTAACCACACGAGGCATTGCAAATACGACATCTTCTGCTATCACAACACTGGCGCAGTCTCCCGCAATCGATGTCGTAGGTATCGGCTTTGCGTCCGGCGAAGTATCTGTATGTGACATACGTGCCGACGAGAGGTTGATGAGTATGTTCATGGAGGGTGGCGCGATCAGAGGATTGTCGTTCCGAAGTGGTTAGTACCTCGCTTCTGCGGAATATCATCTGCCTCATTCATTTCTGCGCCAGACGGACACCAAGTTCTTGCCTCAGTATCCTCTCACGGATATCTAGCCCTTTGGGACTTGAACTCTGGCGGACGCCTTCTGCATCTCGTCAGGGGTGCTCATGATAGTGCCATCAGCGCAGTGCAATGGGTACCCGGCCAGCCGGTTTTGATAACGTCGGGTGAAGATAATTGTGTCAAGGTAGGCCTTGACCGTTAGTTTTCCGGCACTTATAACCGTAGACCAGCAATGGTTGTTCGACTCACCAACTGCTGCCCCACGACTACTCAAATTCCGCTCGGGACACCAAGCTCCACCGCATCTGATCAGATATTACGGGGAAGATGGTAAACAGTTGTTGACCGCTTCAGCCGACCGGAGCTTGCGGTATACGTCCGTTGTCCGCGACTCAAGGTCATTTGAGATGTCCCAAGGCAAGCATGACATCGCCGAAGGCGACCAAAGATGCTGATCTCGACTTGCGGCAGGCTCTCTTAACAAAAAAGCCACAGTGCTATCCAAATCTCTGGCATCGTTGAAATTTCCGCCTATTATATCTATTGCTCACTCGACGATGCGGTCAAAAGATTGGGATGATGTACTCACAGCCCACACCGACGAACATCTGGTCCGGTCCTGGACGGTGCTGAATAAACGTCTGGGAAAACATACCTGGAATTATGCTGACGGTGATAAGCGAAAACCTTCATCGGGTCCTGTAAAGGTATGGATTACCAGTTGCAGTACGCTTACAACTTACGGATTCCGCCTAGTGCGTCTGCGTCTCTGCATGTGGGAATTTTGGTATCGCGGGTTCGTCGACAGGGGAGATACAAATGTGGAACATGCAATCTGGTTTGAAGCGGAAAACGTTCAAAGTGGGACCTTACCCTCAAGCAGCTACAGAACGGTTGAAAGTTACTTCCAAACTAAACCCTAGTGAGCGCTGTGTCACAGGTTTAGCCACAGATGCTTTGAATCGCCTCGTCGTTGCGAGCACACTGGATGGAACAATCAACGTAAGTCTTCCCATCGACTTATCCTCATCAGTGTATTCATCATGCTGGGGCAGTTTTTTGATTTTCACACCGCCAAATTGCACTATACGTTGGTGCTGCCATCATTTGCCCATTCTATCGTCCTCCACCGCAGTTCTGGACTGTTGGCTGTCGTCTGTGATGACGCGACAGTGCGTATTATTGACATTGAAACAAGACGGATAGTCAGAGAGTTGTCACGTGGCTCACAGGCTCGAATTCTTGACATTGTATGCATCACCGAATTGGTCTAATAATACTGCTCGCTAACAGACTTCAGGCTTTCTCACCAGACTCTCGCTGGATCGTATCTACATCCCTTGATTCGATAATACGGACATTCGATATTCCGACTGGCGGCTTGATCGACGCGTTCCGCACACCAAGCATAGCCACAAGTGTCGCGTTCTCACCTACAAATGACTTTTTGGCGACTGCCCATGTAGACAGCGTTGGGGTGTTCTTGTGGGCAAACAGGGCACAATTTATGGAAGTCCCTCTTCAAACGGTGTCTGAGAAGGATATCACGGAGGTCTCGATGCCGTCGGTACAAGGAGATATCGAGGAAGACAGTATGCCCCAACCGATTAGTATCGCCGTGCCTTTGCTCATACGTTTGTCCTCCCTCAGCTTTGGAAGCATTGATTGGACTCACAATAGAGGACAAGCCTGTGGATGTTTTCTCTACACCTCCTCAACTGGATGGGGACCTTATTACTTTGACGTTATTGCCTCGATCACGATGGCAGACATTGTTGAACCTCGACGTTATCCAAGTACGTGTGACAACATCCTGACACTACACTAGTCAACCTGATGGATACATAGCGGCGGAACCAGCCGACAGAACCACCCAAAAAGCCTGAACAAGCCCCTTTTTTCCTCCCTACATTACCCGGTGTCGAGCATCGATTTGCTGTCGAAGAAAAGAAAGAGGGAAATTTCGAGAAGAAGACGCATTTGGACAAGACTATGGCCAAATCGAAGAGTATGCTCCAAATAAAGCTGGCAAAACATGCGAAGAAGAGCAACTGTGAGAACGCCCGCTGCATTTTCTTTCGGTCAGATGCTCATACATTCTCATCGTAGCTGACGATGAACTTTTTGGCTACATTAAGAGTTTGTCGCCCGCTGCAATTGATATTGAACTGCGGTCGCTGACTGCCCTGGACCACCTACAACAATTCATACATGCGCTCAAGCGACGCCTACAGTCCCATAAAGATTTCGAGGCCGTCCAGACGCTGCAAAATGTCTTCCTTCGGATTCACGGGAACGTGCTCTTGGACAACAAAGGATTGCTGTCGGAGCTGGTGGAGCTATTAGAAATACACGAGAAAGAGAGCGAGCGCGTCCTAGAACTTCTCGCCTCGTCACTTGGTACACTGGGATTCGTACGGGATACGATGTAAATTGTCCTGACTTGATTCCCGCTCGTTAGATAAGCACTGCAACGCCCGAACGGGCTGGCCTGATCGTCTGAACGGTACTTAGCTTGCTCCCTGACAACTCTGCGTTGGCATGGCCCACAGTCCGATTGGTCCTGATGGAAAAATCTACTGTAAACACATGGAGGAAGCAACAAGACGAACCTCGCACACTTCCAAGCATCCAAATCGGTGCGGTCTATGATGCTCGGACGTGATATGCGGGCCCTGACATGCGATGCCCATTGAAATAGCGACTTTTACTGTTGTGGGAGAGCTCGAACAGACCAGACCAGGTGTGATTTCTGGTGTAAGATCGCCCTCACTCACCGTCTCAGCATGCTCATGCTCTGAGATCCTCTTTCTAGCCTGGGCAGATGACCTCCCAAAAGATAATGCTTCGGGTTCGTCAGTTGCCTCTCAGCCCCCCAAGGAAAGAGTAGGCACTAGGCCACGCCCAACTGCTACACCCCGGGCGCTGCGAGAACACTCTTCACCATTAGACAATTCGCCCGTGACCCCACGAAGCAAAAAGCGTTTGGAGGACATCGAGGTTGGCCTGAAACAACGCGAACAGGATCTCAGCCCTCCTGGTCCCACTCAGCCGCCTTCACCGGCACCAACGGAGGTCGACGGTGAAGTGGAGGCACAGTCACAAAGAACCTACAGTTTCCTCGGATTACACTATAGCCCCGAGGCGATCGTACATACCATTAAAGATGAAGGTCAACCCTCAACCCCCAAGAAACAACGCCTGGTTCCTCCCAGTGAAGGCGTTGGGAAACAGCCAGCTGCTGATGCAGGACCCTCTGCTAGGGGGTTACTACTTACACCACCTCAAACCACACGACGGGTCATGCAGCCTGATGAGCCTCCGTCCGTCTCTGCCGGAACGCGCAGCAGGAAGGGGAAGGAACGTGAGGGCAGACCGCCAGCGCAGGTCCATGATCAGGTTGGTGCTCACGCTCTCCATCACACGGATTCAGCATCCCTAACCTTCGAAATCTGATTGGCGTCCCCTCGCGCAGGATGGTTGTAATGGCGCAGCCGAGATAGGGGGTGGCGGAGAACCGCAAGAGGATTCTCTGCCACTGTTCACACTTCCGGAAGACGTGTCTACAGCCTCTAGCGCATCGCCGACCACTACCGAGAACGTTCTCGACTATACCGATGGAATGAAGGCAAGAGTGAAGGCGCTCTCAGAGTACATGGATTCGTTCGACATTACGCAAGCAGTGAAGCTGTTGCAAACAGTTGAGCGACAAAAGAGCCAATACGAGTGCAGGGACCGAAGCCAGAAGATGCGCATCGAAGAGTTGGTTGCCGAGAACGACAAACTCGCTGTTGAGGTCTCTAGATTGAAGGAAGCACTGCAGTGGTAAGCACGGCGGTCGTTTGAAGGTTCGCAGGTAGTGACTGGTCTCGCCAACGATAGTCTAGAGGACAGCAATCGGGCCAGGGATGCAGAAATCGCACTGGCAGGGTCGTCGAGGGGGGGTGATTGTGATTAGATAAGCAGTATGGGCACGTGCTGTCGCGTCGCGTAAAACTGGCAACGCGTGTTTTGGACTGGTTGTGCTTCCCGGCGTATTCCATGTTGGGTTTCAGACCCGCCCATACCTCGTCCCCCGCCAAGTCCCTGCCTTCTTCCCTCACAATATCCGATGCCTCACGGGCGTCTGCAGTGTCAAAGTCAGAACTACAGACCCTCACCCCCACAGAGGTCGACTTTCTCGATGCAGTCGTCAGGAGGATCGCCCCGAACGCGACCTCCTTTCTTTCCGGCCTGAAGGCCTATAACGACGAGTTACACGAACGGGGCCTCGACACTCAGACCGAAACCGTTCAGTACGGGAGGCTGTTGGAGATCTGCAAGCTGAGGGGACCGAACTGGCAGGTTAAGTGGGATGGGGTGAAGAAGCAATACGGTCACGGTACTGTGCCGCCGCGTACCGCAGCTCGACCTAAAACCCCTCCAGAACCTCGACAGACCCCGTTTTTAAGATCGACACGCTCGCCGGCATATCTCATGGCCCCTGTACGTGATGACGATGACGATGTATTCACTCTCCATTCTCATCAAGATCGTGCTGAAAGCGAAGAAACTCAGGATACGGCACAGACAGAAGGGGATCAGGAAGAATGTCCATCCGACATCGAACGTGATGATGAACCCGCACGTTATGGTATCGCTACGCGTCGCCTGCCTCAGGGTACACCACAAGCAAGACCGGCAAATCCAACAGCTTCCCGCGTAGCCAACCCCATTTTGCCTCCGAGCCTCACCCATCCGGCAACCCCTCGACCCCAGTACACTTCTCAGGCACCGATTCGACGTGTCCCTACCTGGGAGGATACCTCGGACACCACGGATGGCGTGATGCTATCCCCGTCAAACACTCCACCCTCTTATCGAGCGGCAGTCCGCATAGGACCCACTTTCAATCCAGCAGCAGTCGAACTTCGAAGTCATCTCGTCCCTCGTGCTCCTTCGCCAATCAAATTACCCAAGCCCGAACCTCACGTTCAACTAACACTACCCCAATCTCGTGAACGCAAGGGCAGCGTGATCAATGAAGAAGATGCGTGGAAGAAAATAAAAATGGCACGAGATGAAGAAGATGCGGATAAGTTCCGCGACGACAAACTTCTAGAACGTTGTTGGGAGATATGGCTGCTCGGCTACCAATGGTTGATTGTGCGGACCTTCCCTCTTTCTATTGTTTCAAATCAAGTAATACTACGGGCATTTTCCAGACGACAGACCAACAGGTCGCTGAGGCTCGAGACAATGTCACCCTTAGGTCGGCCCTCCGTCGATGGCGTAATGCCATGGCCTCACTTGCGGAGAAACAGAAACATGCCATTTCCCATGTCAACACCCGCTGTTTGCGTGCGGCACTAACGTTATGGAAAGCAAAGCTGAAGGAAAAGAGGCAGATTGCCTGGCGAAACGACATGCGGGCAAAGATGAAGACTGTTCGCGAGAAGCGTGACCTAAAGATCCAGAAAGATGCCTGGGCAAAGTGGCGTCAATCTTTTCGTTCGCACCTATCTGAACTGCAGTATAATGAACGCATTGTCATGCGTTTCTTCTTGCGTTGGAAGTCAAGTTTGTCTAAACTCGATTCCTTGGAGACAACGGCGGATCATTTTCACCGCAGATCAACATGTAGTGCAGTCGTGCAAGCTTGGAAGCGTTGGGAAAGAGCCCTCGCAGTCCGCGATGCCGAAAAGGCAGTGGCAGCCAAGATCGGTCTCCGAATCAACCGTGAAGTGATGCAGGTGTGGAAGAAACGCGCGTTCGTTCATTCTCCAAAATTTTACCAGGGTCTGGCAACTGATCCGCCTGCGCAGCTATGACCGCCAAAAAGCCACTGGTTTCTATGATGTTTATGTGATGAAGCAGGCGATCAGATCATGGAAAACTGCTCGAGACCGGATACGCGTAGGTCCATACATGTTGCCCGGGAATGCATCCATTTATCATCCTTGCAGGTGACGGAAAAGAGAGCGGACAAACATCTCGCCAGACAGGATGATGTACTTATCCGAGCTGTCACTCGAGTGTGGAAGGCCCGTGAGCGTAGCAAACTCCTTGAGAGAGTCAGGGCGTTGCGCCTCATCAAGTGTGCTTGGTCGGTCTGGAGGGAACGCATGCGCCAGCATCGTCAGCTGGAAGGTGAAGCGAAACATCCAATTTTGACTCGCGTGGTGCTGATTGTGTCTAGACTACGCGCTGGCCTTCAGCATGCGGTCCAACTCATCGGCATTGTCGTCTACTTTGGCAACTTGGCATCAAGTTTATACCATTTACCAGAACCGTCGGACCTTCGCGATCCAACATCACCTTGCTCGAACACAATATGACGCACTTCTGAAGTGGAGAGTCCAGCTGCGTGTGAGGTTGAAGCTACTCAAACATGCGAAGATTGTTGAAAAATTCATTATGCAACGGCGGACACTAAATTCATGGAAGTCCAAGCTCGCTGAAAAGAGGCGGCAGAGCAAACTCAAGGTTCTGGAAACACGCAGACTTGAGGAATGGGTGAAGTGTAAGTCGTCTGACAAGTTGCATCTCATCGACTGTTCTGAACGACCTCGTGCAGTATGGCAGACAAAGGCAAGTCGAAGGCGTTGGCATCGCATGGCTGAAGAGCAGATCATTACTCGGGTTAATATGGTGAGTGGGTTCTGCAGTGGTCGGAAAGCCGCGAAGTTTTGACCTCGTCCGCAGCGAATGTTAGCCGATGCCTTGAGCCGCTGGACAAATCGTGTCATCGAAATCAAGCTGCGAGAGCTTGAAGTGCGTCAAAAATATTCACATGCTGTGCTAAAGTACAAGAAAGCTTCCTATTGGAAAGGGTCATGTCTGACCTTTTCTCTTCCTCATAGGTTCGCCTTCAATAAATGGAAAAACATATGCTTGAGACACGTCGAAGACCTCAGTCTTATGGAAAGTCATCTCGATATCAAGCGGGCAGGTAGACATTTTTTTCCTCGAGAGGTACCACCGATTTTACTGGTTATACCGATTTTATTTATTTATAGAAAACATGCGGCGCATGTTCCACAAGTGGCTGGCTACAGCTCGCGCTCGGCGGCATAAGCGGATTCTCTTACGAGAGAGACAAGCTGAGTTTGATCGGGTGTCCATGCAAGTTGCATGGGATAGATGGCGAGAAAGGTACACGGAGGAAAAGTTGCATCCCATAGTGAGTTCTTGACATCCACACCCTTGTCCGACGGCAATTCGAGGGCTGATTCTTGCACTCAAGGCTCACCAGGTGGCGCAACAGAGCCAAAAGAACCTCCTTTTCCGCGCCTTTGGGATCTGGCACTCAAAGACGAGAGTAAGTGTCCATGTTCGAAACCCACATTGTTCACTTACATTGTCTCGCCAAGTCTCTACCCGCAATACGGTTCCGTGCGTCTCGAACAAAGACGAGGGTTTGGAACATTTGGCGAGCTGCTATGCCCCAAGCCCTTCAGGCCAAGAAAGCACGTGAAATTCACATCACAGCCGTTCTTTGTACGTCTGAGTGTCATTAAAGTTTCAGTCCGCTAATGAATTTGGGTAGCACGAGCGTTCGAGAAGTGGAGCCAAACCTACAAAACGAAGCGTCACCTTAAGGAGATAGCGTAAGTGATCTGGTTGACGGATTGCCGGGCTAGGACGATCATTAACCATTGACAGTCGTGCCCGGTACTTACGCTTGCCGACCATGACCAACTGTCCACCCGCAACCGCACCAAAGCCTACTGGTCCATTGGCACTAAAGGCTACGAGGAACGCGTACCCTCGGCGAAATGCGGGTGATGAGACTGAAACCGAGGAGTCCGACGCAGGCTCAAGCAGGCTGGCTAGCCGTTCCAATGTGCTGATACCAAAGCCCGGCATCGTTAGTCTTCTGTCTAGCCGACCGCGTGTAGAGCCAGTCGCTCGCTCTCGTCCAAAGTTATCCGCCCGAGGACGGGAGCCGAGCCCTGCTCGATCTAAATCATCCGCGCTGGCGACCGACGAGCCGCCACCATCCCCACGACTACGCTTCAGCGCACGACGCAACCCAAGCCCAGCACGTTCGAAAGCATCCCACCGTGACCAAAGCCCGGCAAGGTCAGTTGCCCCGGCACGGGGTGAGCCCGAACGGGGTCGGCTGTGGCAAGAGCTAAGACAAGTACGGATGCGGTCTCGGCCACCCACTGAGAAGTCACGATCGCCTGAGCCACCACCCTGAATTTGCCACATACATGTCAGTTTGGTTGGTGACATGGCATGCGGCTGACTTGATGCGGGAAAGATGAGCGGGTGACAGGACGTTGGTATTATTTAGTGATAAACAGAGAGGACCCGATCTATTAGCATGCGGCTTCTTGGACACTTGCAAAGTTTTGGAGTACAACAACTGTATGATGGATACCAGCAGATGGCACAGCGACACGTGGACACTATTGGATCCCGGGAAGGGGGTGTGTTGTGACGATGCCACATGGATCATTGCAGGAAGCGTGTAGGCGCGTCGCCTTGGCTGATGTGATCGACTCGGTCAGTGATCTGATCTTCATGCGTGAAGGAAAAAAAAACACACGAGGCACATTGAATTGCATTGACGGCGGTGAAGAGAGCCGGAGAGAGAGAGAGATTTATATGTTATCGTTGTGCAGCGACCAGAGGCGTCACGAATTCTGGTAGTATTGCCAGCCGACCCAATTTGCGATGACAAAGTACGAGCTGGTGGGTATAATTAGCAGTACAAAGTACTTGTAGTGCGTGTCCTGTGCCGGGACGTCAAGGAGCTGGCGGTGTTCATACGTCAGGTGAAAGCCGACCGGGGGGATGTTGCGTGGACGTACAGGGATGAGAGAGAGTGGGAGGAACGCGCTAAAGAGGACGGCATAGGATGCCACCAGGAAGAAGAGGGAGGTAAGAGCGATGGTGAGGTTGGCTGCATCGAGGGACGGCATGTGTTCGTTGGTCGGAAGAGCACTGAGGTCGTAATCCCGGCCACAACGTGCTCAGCCTGCCATCCGCTGATCGTCGCTCCCCCATACAGGGCCGTCCCTTCCGTGCATCACATCCTATTCAAACATGATCTAAAACTACAGTACTTATGACACAGTGTGGAGACTAGCTGTATCGAACGACCTAGTTCAAACCTATGGCGGTGGTGTTACAGAAATTAGACAGATGGGCATATCGTGTGAGAGCAATTTGCATGCATGGTACAGACATTGAGGGGTCATCGTCCATGAGACGTCAAAGAGAGCGTAATGTCAAGGGTAGCACAGGACAAGAGAAGAGAAAAAAAAAGGGGGGTGGGCGAACTCCAGCAGTGCACGGCCAAAAAAAAAAAAGGTCGAACCAAAGGAAATGGCATAATGCTCAGGCACTCAACTTGGGGCGTTTTTCGAGGCTCCTCTCGGTCAATCCGCAATACCTCTTCCGCGGAAAATCTTCCGAGTCAGAATTATCCAGATCTGACCGTGAATTGGATACAGGGAAATATTCAGGGCGACCCTCGTCCGTGCAGAGCAGCCTGTGGGAGGACAGCTCATACGGACTGAGTCCGTTTTCATCGACGCGCGGTCGGTCGAGAAGCTGCGGAAGTGTTATCATTGACGGTGGGGACATTGGTTGCATGTCCGAGGACGATACACTCTCCTGGTCCGGTGTCAACCGAGGATTGTCAGCGAGGAGCAAGCTGTGATGGCTTGTCGGTTCGTCAAAAGGATCGGTTTTCATGGCACCGGAACTGCCATATGATGAAACAGAATCTGCGACACTTATCCTCCTTTTTTTCTTTGGACGGCGACCGATCGGCGATTCAGCGGAGGCGGGGATTGCAGGGGCATGAGAGTATTCCATTGCTTGAAAGGTGGGCATGTAAATGGGCGCTGCAGGAACGCCCTGGGGGGGACCAGGGCCCGCGTCCTTATCGCTGTTAGTAGAGCCAAACGGGTCTAGACTGGAGTGCTTTCCGCGAAGAAAGGGGCTGAGTCCTGTGCGTTTCTTCACTTCGTCAATGGTGATATCCAGGCCCTTGCCGGTAACGTTTGGGCATCCTTCGGTGGAGTAAATTTCGGCTTCGTCAGCACCATCCAAAAGAACGCCCCCGGCGTTGATGCGCTTCTGTAGAGCGACCGCGACTGCGTGGAGACGCTCATCGTGCGCAGCAAGAACGGAGATGCCCTCAGCGCGGCGTGCCCAATAAGAGAATTGTGTGTTTGACCAACCGGAAAGCACGAGGATGGTAGAGCGTGTAAGGATAACGGAACCCGACGGAGAGTGTGGATACGGGTGCGTCAATGACTTGAGGGGGTTATACGGATGGCTGTGTAATTACATGGTAAGCGTGATCCAACCGCGTGAGCACGCTGATGGAGCACAGAGGAAGGGCAAAAAGACGTACGGGACATAGGTTCGCAGGACCTCCTTGACGACCTCGACCTTTACGAGAAAATCGATCGCAGTGGCACCAGGTGGAGGACTGGGGTCGTCATTGGCGTTTTTGCCTCTGACACGGATTTTTGACTTGATCGGGCCGAGACGTCGTTCAAACAGGCGAGCAGAGAAGGTGTTCCATTTTGCTTCGCCGAGTTGATCGCGCAGAAAGGCAGCCGCATAAGGGTCTACTTGGGAGGTGGAGCCGGCGACGGTGCGTTTCATCGCGGAGCGGTTCTGAAGCGAGGGATGAGTACCAAAAACGAGACGAGGTTCGAAAGACTCGCCTCGATGTCAGCCCTGCCGTGGTCGGCGGGATTGGACTGCACGATGGGGGGCAACAGGGTATGCCCAGGCCCCGGTGGCCTGGGAGAGGACGGGGAGATGGACAAAGGAGGGGTTGCATGATCTGCAGGACGGGGGTGGTCGTGTAGGGGCGGGAGGTACGCGGAGGGTGGGGACTGTGGCGAGTGAAAGCGGGGGTCGTGAAGCGGGGAAGGGCCGCGGAGGGCCATTTCCTGGGTGTTGGACAATTGTTTGGGACACATGTAGAGGCCGGTGGGGACAAAGGCAGTGTTGGAGTCGCCGTGGAGGACAAGGTGGAGGTCTGGATGGGAGATGTGGGCGTCATGGGGCGGGTAGGCGTAAGGGGGGAGGGGGTGCGAGAAGGGGCTGCAGTCTGAGAAGGAGGTATAATACAGTGAGGGGTCGTGAATAGATAATACAGAGACGGGGTCGGGGACGGTGGCGGCGAAGGGGGGGGCATGAAGGTCGATGTCGTGCACGTCTTGGTCATGGTTGTGGTGATCGGGGAGGATGGCGGGGAGGATGGCGGGGTTGTCGTCGAGGACGCCGCTGCCGTCGAGGAGCGCGACGGCGACGGTGGGCATGTGGTGGGGGACGACGGGCTGGGAGGAGGGGGGAGGGGGAGAGGATGGGGAGGGGAAATGGCGAATGAACGCTGTCATAAAAGGGCCGATCGTGCTAATTGTGGGAACAATATACCCGAAATGGATGCCAGTATGGTTGAGGACGCTCGAGGGAGCCTCGTGCTCGTCGCCAACGACGACATGGACGCGCGATCAGAGCTGACGAGCCCAATGTACGATCTGTCCGTTGATGTCCCCGATGTGCCCCGCTCACAGCCAGCACGCTACAGGCAGGCTCTGAACGACGGCCTGGCGCCATCCCTCACCCGCCCTGCCTCCCGCACGCCATCACCGTCCCTGCCCGAGATCCCTGCGACGGGCCTCGACCTCACGCGCTCGTTCGACACGATCATGGGCACAAACCCGCCAGAAGAGCCGCAGTAAGTCCTGCTCGCCTCAGCGGTGTCCTCGCACAGGCACGATCGGTCACCGTCTCCCGCAGCGTCGAGCGAGTGCAGAAGCGGGCGAGCAACGTGTTGAGGCTGACGCAGGAGCACGAAAAACTAAAGGAGGAGCTGAAAGCGATGACCGTGCGGCTCGAGGCCGCAGAACGGCGCCGGCAGGAAATTGCGAACCGCCAGCAGCAGCAGCAGCAACAGCCGTCCCTTGTCGCCGAGTCCCAGGCAGGTCGATCTCAGGGCAGCTCTTGACGTCCGTTTATTACCGTCGTTTCATTTTTCTTTCTATACACATCGCTACACTCGATACCCTATCACGCCTGTGCCTCGCTTTCCTACCCACCGAACGTGTTTGCTTGAGACTGCGTGACAGCGGAGCGGGCGTCCCTATCTCGAACCTTAATCGCCCGTCTTAAATACCTCCTCCTCCCCGGCCCCCTCCCTTCTCCCCATCCACCACCATGGCCCGCAGACTCTCCTCCACCCTCGAGATGACCTCCACCAAGCAGCCCCCCTCCCGCAGGGGCTCCGAGCGCCGTCTGCCCGACAGACGTGGTTCCGGCTACTCCTCCGGCTTCTCCTCGCGAAGGCCGTCCATCGATCCGTCCAGGCTCATCCCGATGGACAAGTTCAGTCCTTCACTCCCCTCGTCCTCGTCGTCTGATCGCGCCCAGAACCACCCACGTCGGCGGGACAGACGACTTCAACGTCGTCTTCGTCGGCGCCGGGAACATCATGTTCGGTCAGCGCCCTCCCCACCCCCTCTGCATCCATTCACCCTCCATCCTCAGGCTCGGACGAGGGCCCGTGGAACCACTCCTTCCGCTTCGAACAGTGAGCCCCTCCTCCGTCCCCGTCCGACGCTCATCCCCTCGTAGCAAGCTCGGCCTGCGCCTCAAGGTTATCGCCCTCATCGACCCCGCGACCGAGCGTGCCGCCGCCGTCCTCCAGAAAAAGTGCAACTCGTTCGTCGTTTCCGCCTATCGCGATACACGCGTCTACAAAACGCTCGACGATTTCGTCAAGAACCTGTCTCGAAAGGAACACCCCCGCGCCTTCGTCATCGGTTCGCCCCCCATGTTCCGGGGCACCCTCCAGCCAGGCCGCGACATCGAGATGCAGATTCAGATGCACTTTCCCGGTGTGGCCATGTTCGTCGAGAAGCCCGTCGCAACGGGTCCTAAGATCGAGATCGAGGAGGCTTTCAAGGTCTCTAAACACATCTCCGAGAGTGGCGCCATCGTCTCTGTTGGGTGAGGCGAACATTCTGTTTGCCAGTGCATCGTCGGACAAATGCGTTCGCAGGTACATGCTGAGGTACCTCAAAGCTACACAGAAGATGAAACAAATCATCGAGGAAAACAACCTCGTCGTGATGGCCACCATCGCTCGCTATGCTTGTGCTTACGAAGCGATTGCCAAGCCAGATTGGTGGGACAAGTCAAAGAGGTCAATGCACCGTACACCGTACACGTACCCCTTGCATCTGACAATTGTGTAGCGCTGGCCCTATCGTCGAGCAAGGCACTCACTTTTGCGATCTCTCTCGCTACTTTGGGGGTGAGGTCGACATCTCTTCCGTGGTCGCTCATTCACTCGAGTGGGATGAAAACGCCGGCAAGCTGTCCAAGATGGCTATTGACGAGAGCAAGATTGCCCCCGAGAACAGGATCCCGCGTGTCACCTCTGCCACCTGGTACGATTTTTCCAATCTCCGAACCCATGAGGTGAATCGTACCCTGCCTGGCTCATTAAAACCCACAGGAAATACGATTCAGGCGCAGTGGGCTCCTTCGTCCATGTCGCCACCCTCCAGGGTCACAATTACAGCTGCGAGTTGGAAGTCCATGCCGACGGGTACTGCCTCAAGTCAGTACGGATCTACGGAAATGAGGTTCAATCGCTTATCCCATTTCCCTAGGCTTGTCAATCCGTATGTCCAGCCCGTCCTCTACGTCCGCAAGCCTGGAGACGACTACGAACAAGCCTTCAACTTTCCAGATGACGACCCGTTCTTCTCAGAGGTACGCAGTTCCCCGTTTCGCTTGTTACCCTTTGTGCCAACTTTTCTAATGCCAGGTTTCCAACTGGATCGATGTCATTGAAGACATCGAAGAGGATCCTGATGCCGCCCAGATTCTCAGCTCTTACGAAGGTGCACGGTCTTGCTCCAACACGGTCCCGTTGACTGATAGGATTCTAGATGCTTGCAGGACTTATGAGCTCACTTGGGCCATCCGTGAGGCCAGCGAGCGCTCCCGCGCCCAGAAACTGGCTGCCTCCAAGACCACGGCCGCCAGGATCGAGGAAGCAATTACTGAGGAAGAGTGAGTGGAAACCCGAGCAGTACCTTAGATGTAATCAGCATGGAATAGAACGCAAGTGTACAGCACTCTTGTAAAACACTGATCAAGACTTGGATGATGGACCGCCTAAAGCGAACGAGTGATATTCGTCCACAATACCTCTTTCAACACCGCTAGGCAGCTCATAGCCTCCTTGGCGCCGCACCTGTGGATCTCGTCAATATGTACCGCGATTTGAAATGAACTGTACTCGAAAACCTCCATTTCCAAAACGCTCTTATCGTGACTCCACAACCCACTCTCAAATTTCCTATCCGCGGATGCATCGCGCCATATCGTCTGCTTGGAAATGCCAACCCGCGCCAACGTATTCACTCGCGTTCAACGTTTCCAGGCTGCCCTTCCGCAAAGTACTGGACGACGAAGGAACCTGGTACTGGGCAGCGACGATGATCGCGCCTTTCCGGAAACGTATGACAACTTCCGGGTCGTGCGGGGTCACGTTTATGCTGCAGCTCGATGCGGCCTGGGCGGCGAGCGTCGACCCTGTTTTGGGGTTGGGCGCGAACGTCATGTATAAGCGGTATTGCGATCAACGCTGGTGATCATGAGGGGCGTCCTGGACATCGCGGCAAAAATGCTCGCGGGCTTGGTGTGTTTGTTCGCTGGGCGTTCGTAGAATGTCAGATGGTCTGCGACGTGTGTCAGCGAGAATAAAACGTGGTGAAATGTCCTTCGGTACATACCCAGACGAGTGGATAGGGACCGCTGTCATATTCATATTTCCCCTCCCATCAGCCGAGATCTGATTGCGAACACTGAGGAGACACATACAAATCAAGAATGGCCCCTCCTCCGAGCTTGGGGTCGAGCATACAGTGCGTCGGAGGTAGTTCTGTGTTCTCACCAACAATCATCATCCCCTCTCAAACCCACCGCTCGCACTGTCGTTACATGAACCACGACAGGCAAATCAAGAACCCCTGAGTCGATGATTTCTTTCACCTTCTTCGTCAGAGGCTAGAAATACGTCCACATACTTCCATGAAGAAGGCATTATTCTCCTTTGCGGCTGCGATCGGCGGGCGAAGCTCTGCGACGTTACATGTCACGGGTTTCTCGCACAAAACATGCTTCTTCGCCCTCAAGGCATTCGTGTAGTGGTACGAGTGTGGTGTACCTATTCAAAATCGCTCCCTTGTAAGCAAAAACCAGACGACACAAACACCAAGGCTCCTACCGATGCATATGGCATCAACGTCCCTCAGGTGAGTACTGCACGCCGAGAGGCAAGGATGTGCTTGCTTTGTCGGCATACACTGCCTCGTACGTACCATATACCTTCACGCTCTTATCGCCCTTTGAACACTTGGGCCTTTTCGACGTTGCAAGATCCCACAACCACGCTCTTGTAGGCAACGTCAGTTGCATCACGACTGTTGGGGGAGACATTTGTGAGCAACCTTTCATCATGGAAGGCTATACGTACGTGCTGGGATCCTCTGGCAAGTCCTGCGACCCCGAGTGGACATCGAGATCATCCGAATAAGGGTAACAACACTCACTGAGACGACACGTTCTGCAATTCAGCCTGTGGAGATGATATCCCCGCCAAGGGTGAATGGTGCCATGGTGAGTAGTATGCGGGGGCGATGTGTTTGCTACTAGTGGATGCAAATCGCATCAGTTCGTATGGCATCGGAAACCCCCCGCTCAGTCAGAGTCAGTCTCATGACAATCAAAGACACACGGCGGTCCGAAACAATACCGCAAGAATAGAATGCGGTGGAATGACGGGAGAATGACATTACAGTAAAAATGGAAAGTACATTGTACGGAAGAAGTCAAGTGTTGGATTGTTTGATTCGTGAAAGCGCGGGTTGACCTCTGGTCGTCAGTTTCGCCGAGCAAGTCAGAATGTACACCAAAGCAAACGCATAGCTCGCTGTTATGCAACATTCGGAGAGGGCCTCTTGGACTTTGGTCCTTTGTCGTCCAACGGATCTGGGGTGACGGACGTTGCATCATCGCGCTTGCGTTTTCTCGCGAGCCTTGCTTTTTCCTTGCGCGCTTCTTCGTCCCATTCTTCTTGCAAATGGGCTTTCAACGAGGGCATGTTCTTCATGTCCTGCTCGCACTTCCAGCAACAAAGGCTCTCTTTGAGAAGATGTTCGTAGTCATTTTCGTCCAGCCGGGACATCTATTGAATATTTGAATCAATGCAAATAGGGGTATATGTGCATGAGCAAACGGATATTTTCATGAGGACCAGAACGTACTCGCTCAAAATAAGATGGCTCCTCATCGAACCACGAAAGGACCTCGTGTAGGTGCAGGAAGAAACCAAGCTGGGGGTGAAACGAATTATAATGTTTCTTGCGCTTCATCTTTACCGAGCATAGATCGTTCGATAAGACATGCAGGTGCAGATGTCTGCGGATAGGGACACTGGTGAGACAGAGACGAGGAGAACCAACAGAGACGAGGAGAACCAACATGGACTTACTCCATGCTCGGGACCGCATGAAATCCTGTCCAGATCTCCCATTGGAAACCGTACCGGTTCTGCATCTCCTCGCAAATCGACCTCTTGACATTATTGGCCTCTTCGTTCAGGTCCACGAGCACTTGTTTCGCGTACGCTTTGTCACCTTGGAGCAAGGTACGAAGGTTGACGAGTGGGTCGAACACCCTCAGTGGCAGTGGCGGTCGGATGCGTGGTAAGACCAAGAAATGGAAGATTGACTTGGGGAACGCATCGAACACCGTCAAACATTTGTCGGTATACTCGAACAAGACCGAGGGCGGCAATGTCTCTGGCTTCGCCTTTTGCGCGTACCCTCGCAGGACAGTCAAGTTCGGCATGGAGCTTAGCGAGGGTGGCGTCGGACGCACACGAGACGGTCACTACATGTCGGCACCGAATGGTATAATACAGCGGGGTACATTCTCATCGTACTGACTCGACGCAAAGGGGCTCACCTCCCCGCCTTCAGCAGCTCTCTCATGTTCTCACTAAGCACCGGAAGCGTGATATTCACCTTCATTCCACTAACCGCATCACTATTAGCTGCACTCCGGCGACGATTCAAAACGCTCGTCGAGGAAGACTGAACACCATCTTCCGCGCGTCGTCGGTCAATGTCTGCCACCAACTGGGAATACGAAAGGAAGAGCACTTCCGCTTGGGCGAGGGTGGAGTCAAGCTCAATGGTCATGCTGAGCTCGTTGCAGTACTGTATGAACGTACGACATTGTTTGCTCACAGCAGGTGCCTGAACCATCAATACTCACCTTCAAGATCTCATCGAACTGAGGAAGATACACAGGTGAGATTGGCGCGGTGAATTAATAGGGCTGTATGAACAAACCTCGACAAGGTAACGTAAGATCATGTCGCGATGGGATTCGAGGATGGCGAGTGCTACGAAGAGGGCAAAATTGTTGCTGTAGTAGTCTGTCCAAAGAACTTCCCAGAGCCGTAAGACATCATGGAACGGAAACTCGCGCTTGAATGCGATCAGTACCCAACTGGGAGATACGTCAGATATGGCATTTGACAGACTCTCGATACTCACCGGAAACAGAAAAATAAGTTGAGACCCTCAGTTTTCTCTGTTAAAGGGAAGTGAGAGGGTGAGGATCATAACAGAAGAGAAATGCAAACCAAAATGTCGATACAGCTCGGGATCCATCATGCTAATGAGTTCTTGCAGGGTAGACAACTGCTTCTTCATACCACTCTGATCGCGGAGGAAATTCTGACCCTGAAAAAGATATTGGGCGTCAGATCCTTCAGATATATGAAGACATACCATGCGATGCATGACTTCGACGAAACACCAGAACGTCAATTCTTCGTCCGCATCCATCACAACGTACAGTGGGGCACAGAGATCGGACATTCCCTGCACATATCCTTCGTCGGGATGCGTCAGAGCTAGGCGTGCTTGAATGAAATGACACGTTCCCTACGGGACTCACCAAGATTTTTATCATAAAAGTCGTAGGTCAAAAGGATACCACCCATGCGGTCAATGTGTTCGTTACTGGGTGATTGAGCTCCGATATCCGCGAGCTGAGGTGAAATCGTAGAGTGTCGTCGGAGGGCACGCTCTGCGTCTGGATCACTGGATGAGTCTCCGTAGCTATAGGAAAAGAGCGGGTGGGTACGATCCGTACGACGGCAGTCCACGTCAATGCGATGCCGTTCGTCAAGAATATCCTGTCGATCGAAAACCTCGGGTACACCGCACCATTCATTCTTTATTTCCTGATACCGTTTCCTACGCGAATCCGTGAACTTCACGCATATACTCGAGGAGCCGCACAAACCTCTTTTCTTCCCATCTCCTCTTGCGCTCCTTCGAATCAACGTCCCATGCGTGAACTCCGAGAAGGAGGGGCCAAATCTTTTTCCTCAGCGTTCCTGTCGGCGTTATCCCCCTCCTAAATACTTCCCGTTGCATCTCCTCAATCCTCACTTTAGGCCGCCCATCAGCCGCGAACCACTTTTGCCACGTCTTCTCATCGACTGGACTGTGGGGATCTCTTGATGTCTTTGGTGTTGGCAAATTGGCCGTGGAATGCAGCAGCTCAAACACTCCTAGTGAGGACGCCTCCTCTGCCATATCTGGAGATGAAGCAGGCAGCGCTTGCGCCTCTCTTCTCCTCGCCCGATCACCCTCCTCTGCTACGATGCGTGCCCATCGAGCGAGGTAAACGCGGGCACTCTCAAACTCCCCAACGCCACCCTTCTCGACCCAACTTCCCCACTCCCATTCACCATTGGCATTCACAAGAGACTTGACAGGATCGGGAAGGTGTGGTACGATGGGCTTTGCAAGAGGGTGTGATAGGATGTTTTGCGCGGCGTGGCGTGTGGCACGCGTGATGTTGGAGAAGGACTGTAGAAGCGCAAGACGAGCTTGGGATGCATTTTGCGTTGTCGAGACAGAAGGCGGGTAGAGGGAGCGATGCAACACTGACGTGCGGTTCGAATAGGGATTAGTTGTGCTGGAGGGCGGAGTGGAAATTGGCATAGGACGACGGTGAGCCGGGACAGGTGAGTGGGAGTTTGCATATGACGATTGTGCAAGGATGTCATCTACCGCATCGTCGTCGAATAATTGAGTGGAATGCGCCTCTATATCCGCTTTAGAGGGGTCGACTATGAACAGGGTTGGTTGAAGGGATGAACGCAAAAGATGCGCATAACATCGTAGACGTGATAGGAGATCTTCTCCTCCCCACGATACAGCTGGCCGTGTAGCGAGTCCCGATGTGCTCGGAGAGGCAGCTGGGGGGTATACATTCGAAGAGTTTCGTCGGTTGTGTGTACGTTGCAGAAGGGTTACTGACAATGATTCATCGTCATGGAAGTGCAGTGTGGGTAGCGTGGAACCATTGATGAGATTGATGCCTACAGTACCGTCTATCGGGATATTAAACAGGGATCAGCACATAGAAGTGGCAGAAAATGTGCCAAGTGACTCACACCACGAAGACAGAGTCGGTGGATGTACCAAGAGGGAATATATAGATGTCAAAGGGACAGAGAACGCATACGATTCCGGCCGTTGAGTCGGTAGATCGATAAGGACTGCATCTGTGGGGTAAACGGTGAGGCAGGGCAGACTCGCGAACATGCATGGCAACCTTCGTCCTCCTCGTCCGAGATGGCCCTTTCCTCAATCTTGATGAACTTGTCCCATTCTTCTGTGCCCTTTTCGCTTAAGAGAGCCTCCGGTATCCATGCCAGAAGGTATGTCGGATTCACTGCCTCCTACGAGTCGAGATGAGGTATTTTTTTGTAGAAGCAACGGAGGTTCCGTACACGTTTGACAAGCGCCACGAAACCAGGGATGTTGTCTCTTGCATAGGCGGTGGGATTGACATAGACCTTGGACTTGCTGAAGAGGAGTCTGTACTTGCCCTCCTCGTCGGCATATGCAGACAAAGTCTTGGCGTCGTCGTCGCCGGACGTGTGCTTTATCTCGACCATGGAACCAGACTGAAAGAGAAGGGTTGGGTTCAGCTGGACGGACGCCCAGAGTTGAGCGTGCGCACGGATACGATAGAGAGGGAACTTTCAGAGAGAGTGCGACGGAGTGAATCGTCTCCACGCATCGAACGACTCGCTCTCGCTGTTAAAGCTGCGGACTACGCTGACCCGACGCAGGCGAGCGCAGCTGTCCGTATGTGGCAATGCTCCTCTCTCACTGCATTTTACCGCGTTCAGCTCAGTCTGACCGCCCCCTCACGAAAACAGGCTGGCTCGGTCATCGTCGTACAGCGCGAGAGAAAAATGGATTACAATGAAGCAAACGTTCAAGAACATGCTGCTACTTTTGGTACGACCACACATTCCGGAGCACTGGAGGACCCATGCACACGAACAAACGCAAATGCGTCAACACGCCGTTCCGCACAGGGGGAAAATACGTACGTCCTGCTTTGGTGGCTAGCCGATTGAGAGAATCGTCACTCTCGCCTTGTGAGCGGACCTGGCCACAGAGTGCGAATGAGGTGTATGTATTCAACGCACGGCCGCTGGAGTCGACGTCGACGACGTTGATCTGGACCGAAGCGTGGTCCTTGGAGGTGATCAGGCGATCTGCAACGCACGCAGGTCGGATCGTCTCTGGAAGCTCGTCACTGCCAAAACACTTACTAGTGGCCGCACACTTGCGGGGGACATAGAGATCAACGAGAACACCCTGTCCGGTGGTCGCTCATTGTTGAAGACGGGTAGGGTCATCGCACAAAGCACACACCTGGTCGTTTTCCATTGCGAGAGTGAAAAAGGAGGATGGATGGGTGACGAGGGCTGGCTACTACAGATGTGTGGGAATATATTATGTCAGAACTGTACAGATATCTGATTATATAATTCACCCCAGAAGGATGACGACAACATGAAGATGGGCATTGAAAGGCGAAAGCTGCGGCATGGTGAAATGAGAAATCATACTCGTGAATGCGAATCGTGTGGACTAGTGCAAATGCGTAAAGGCAGAACAAGAATGTGGCATACAGGTACGAAACAAATGCAGAGTGTCCTAGAAAAAGGGCGAACGGACATCACTAATCCAAGTCGCAAGCATGGTCCGTGATGAAGCAGATCTCGGTAGGACTACATGATGATGTTACTTGACTTTGTAGATAGCGAGCAGACGCCCGCAATTAACTGGGTCAGATAAAAGTAAGCGCTTGATTATATGCGGATAAGATGGAAATGAGTGCAAAAGGAAGGCTCAGAACGGGGCGCCGGGATTGACGCCGCATGGGAAAACAGGCATGAGACGGTGGAATGTGACATTGCTGGGATCGAATGGAACACGGGGGGGCGGTGTCCTTGGGCAGTATGGAAGGGGGTCGGTGGGACGATGAATCGGAGAACGTTGCCTAAGAAGTGGCTCGCTAGGGGGAGACTCGTGGCCGCTCCCAAAGGGGTTCGAGCGCAGAGATGTTTTTCTGTGACGTACAGGACCAGAAGCAGGCGTAGTGTCTGAGAAAGCGACAGAATCCGTGTTGAGGAGCAGCTGAGATAGGTCTGCGGTATCGCAGCCGATAGGACTTGGTATCTCAAGGGCAGAGATCCAGGGAAGTTGGTCGAATATGGATGGGTGTCCCGAGGCATCGAAAGGACAGTCGACGCGCTGTGGATGACGACGGCGCCTGGTGGAGCGAGCGAGCAGACGAGAGGGGGCGCGTCTCTTGTGGGGAGGACCGCATGGGGTGGGTGATTTCGAGTTCTGGGACGAAGGGTTAAGCGGGTTTCGTACGCCGAACGGGGCAGGACATACGAGAGCGACGTAGGGCGGGTCGTGGAGTCTGATGGGAGACAAGAGGCGGGGGGGAGACAGGAACGTGCGTGCATGCTGTGGATCGCGTCAGAAGAGCGGACGGATGCAGGGAGAGGGACGGACCGGCGCGGGGGGCGGGGAGGGCTGGGGGAGGAGGTGGGAGGGCTGCGGGGGGTGGCGCGGGGACGGGGCGTGGATGGCAGGCATTGCTGGGTAGTGATACAATCTGGCTGTCTTTAAGCTAGAGCGAGGGACGAATCATGTCGAAAGGGGGTCAAGACAATGGGCGGATGCCGCGAGGCTACCAGCCCTACCCATTGCCTCTTTTGGAACCCTGACTCCCTCTGTCCCGATCCGATCCGACCCTGTCACTCCGAGCGCTCGTCCGTTCTTGTCGTGTCACACTCGCACCCCTGTCACAACGTGCATGACTGACCCCGACGAGAGAAGAAAAAAATGGTGCGGCAAATGCGGATGCGAATACAGATCACATGTTTTACGGCTCTCCTACACATCTCTAGTCAATCTCCTCCATCGCCGAAGTAGCGGCTGGCTCAGCTGCCGGTGTCTCCAGCGTGGTCTCCGCCATAGGCTCGTCCTCGTCCACATCGAGGCCCAAGCTGATCATACGGTGGATACGCTTGGCAAATGACGTAGGATCGTCCAACGAGAAGCCAGACGTAAGGAGCGCCGTCTCGAACAACAGGTACGTCAGATCTCGGACCGACTTGTCGGCCTTGTCCTCCGCAACCTTGCGCTTCAGCTCTTTGATAATCACATTATGGGAGTTGAGCTCCAGCGTCTTCTTCGATGCCATGTATGATGACATCGACGAATCACGTAGAGCCTGAGCTTTCATGATACGCTCCTACAGACAACCGTTTAGCTATGCTCCGACACAGGTCAGTCTCCAAACATACCATGTTTGACGACCATCCAAATTGACCAGTGACAAGAACGCATGGCGAATCAGTGATTCGGTTGGAAACGACGACCTTCTCGACCTTGTCGCCCAGAGCCTCCTTGATCGTCGTGCACAAGTCGTTAAACTGGGCGGCCTCTTCCTCACGCAACTTCTTCTCGTCGTCACTCTCTTCGAGCTCAAGCCCCTCTTTCGACACGCAGACAAGCTTCTTGCCCTCAAACTCCTTGAGCTGAGTGACAGCGTACTCGTCAATGGGATCAACCAAAAGTAAAACTTCGAAGCCCTTCTTCTTGAGGACCTCAAGGAACGGTGATTCCTTCACAGACGAGAGAGATTCTCCCGTGAGGTAGTAGATTGACTTTTGGATCTCGGGCATACGAGTGATGTAATCTACAGTCATGGTTGAGCGCCAAATTCTGCGATACGGGAAAAACCGATACAACCTTTGAGAGAGGTCTGCTCCTCCACAGACTTGGTGGAGTAGAAGCGCAGGAACTCGGCGAGCTTGCTTCGGTTTTGAGCGTCCTCGTGGATACCGAGCTTCAAGTTCTTGCCAAAGCCCTCATAGAACTTGTTGAAGTTATCCTTGTCCTCCGCAATCTCGCTGAAAAGGTCCAAACACTTCTTGACAATGTTCTTACGGATAACCTTGAGAATCTTGTTTTGCTGGAGAGTCTCGCGGGATATGTTGAGGGGGAGGTCCTCGGAGTCGACAATACCCTTGACGAAATTGAGGTATTCAGGGATAAGATCCTCGCAATCGTCCATGATAAAGACACGGCGGACATAAAGCTTGATGTTGTTACGCTTCTTCTTGGACTCGAAGAGATCAAAGGGGGCGCTGCAATGCACGTGAGCTCCGGAAATGCGTCGCAAACCAATCCCTTACCGTTTGGGAACAAAGAGGATAGCCTTGAACTCGAGCTGACCCTCGACAGAGAAGTGTTTGACTGCGAGATGGTCCTCCCAGTCGTTCGTAAGCGACTTGTAGAAGGCACCATATTCCTCAGTGGTGATATCCTGAGGGTTGCGCGTCCAGATGGGCTTCGTCTTGTTGAGCTCCTCGTTAACGACCTCCTTCTCCTTGATCTTCTTCGTCTTCTTGTCCTTGGGCTTGTCTTCCTCGTCTTCAACCTCCTCGATCTTGGACTCCTCCTTCTCTTCTTTTGCTTCCTCCTCTTCATCTTCAACTTCCTGTATAAAGAATGTGGACTCGAACGGAATGACAGTGCGATCAAGACAAACCTTCTCGACCTCTTTGGTCACGGCGAGCTGGATGGGGTATGAGATGAACTCGGAGTGCTTCTTGACAATGTCCTTGATCTTCTTCTCCTCCAGATACTCAGTCTGGTCCTCCTTTAGGTAAAGACGGAGCTCAGTACCACGGCCGAGAGGAGGGTTGACGGTATCAGGGGTGATGGTGAAGGTACCACCAGCAGCGGACTCCCAGATGTATTGTTCGTCGTCGTTGTGTTTGGAGATGACTTGGACGCGCTCTGCAACGAGGTACGCAGAGTAGAAACCGACACCGAATTGACCGATCATGGAAATGTCAGCACCCGAGCTGAGTGCCTCCATGAACCCCTATATCAACACGCTCAGAAACGTGAAGCAAGGACGAAGGAAACTGACCGACCTTGGTACCGGACTTGGCGATGGTACCCAGGTTGTTGACGAGGTCGGCCTTGGTCATACCGACACCAGTATCGCGGATGGCGAGACACTTGTTTTCCTTGTCAGGGGTAATGCGGATGTAGAGCTCCTTGCTAGTGTCAAGCGCGGAGGGGTCGGTCAAGGACGCATAGCGGATTTTGTCGAGGGCATCGGAGCCGTTGGAAATCAACTCCCGGAGGAAGATCTCCTTGTTGGAGTAGAACGTGTCTGGTGATTAGATTAGCCGACAGCAGCGGTTGGTGGCCAAAGATGACGCGCACTGATGATCAAGTCGAGGAGTTGGCTGATCTCGGCCTGGAAACCAAAGCTCTCAGTTGCCATTTTGAACTGGGTAAGAGGTCAGATGCGGGTGGGGGAGAACGAACGGATGTTGCCACTCGCCGTTCGGGAAGGTGAGTAGGGGATGGATGTGAGGGGGAGAAGGGAACGGACACAGCAAGCGGACGCGTCTGATCGCTCGTCTTTAAGTAGTCCCGATTTTTTCTCTTCGTTCGAGAAGATTCGACGGGTGTCCGCGAGCAGTATCAGGCTTGGACGACGGCGCGTCCCTTCTAGAACATTCCATCACGCTTGCCTATTCGGGACCATTAGCTTAGGGTAGTACACTGTACCGCAGTACCTGACCGTTGCCGCGTCTCGTAGATCAGTCCACGCTGCCCGCTCAGCTGAGCCTTCAGTCCCTCCAGCGCTGCCCGCATCTCATCCATCTCGTCCTTCAGCTCCGCGTTCTCTTCCCGCAGCCTCCCATTCGCAGACGCGAGCTCTGATTTTTCCGTCACGATCGCGGCAATCTCTGCTTCTGATATGCGGCGCGAAGCTTCACACTTTTTCTGCACCAGCGCAAGCTTGGCCTCTAGAGCCTGGTTTTGACGACGATATGCCCTATATGTGGTCGTGAGCTCAGCGACTCCAACGCCGGAACGCGACACACCGTGCTTCGTCCTCCAATTTGTCACGTGCCATTTCGTGACTCTGTAGGAGCATCTCCATCTGCTTGTACTTGCTCTTGATAAGCTCGATTTCTTCGCCTCTAACATTGAACCTCTCAAAGTCCGCGTCCCTGATACATGTCAATGCCTTTCTTACTCCCACTGAGCGCGGGTAACCCTACCAAAGCTTCTGCATGCGAACATGCTGCTCGATTTGTCGTTCATAATCACGAAGTCGGTCGACTTTGTGCTGGTTTTCCTTCTGCTGGGTCTTCAGCTCAAATACTGCCTTTTCTCCGTCAGCGAGTAATTTTCCTTGGGCTACGAAGAGCGCCTGTTCTGCTTTCAACAAACAGCCCCTCTCAAAACAGGGTGATCCCTTACCCTCGCTTCCTTCTCCGCGGTACGCAAAGCAGCCGCTTCGGAGACCCAAGCCCTTTTCTCTTCTCGAAATTCTCTGAGCTTCTTCTGTAGTTCTGTATTCCAATCCGCATATTTGTTCTTTGCGGAAGAAGACTGTTCTTTGTGTTCTCGCAGCTGCTGCTCAAGACCTTGAACCTGGGCCTTGTATTGACGCAGTTTATTGTGCTGTACAGAATCAATACTTTATCCATGACACGGTCGAGCCATAAACTCTTACGAGCGCTTGACGGTCAGCTTCTGCGTTCTTCGAAAGGACATGATCTTGGTAAAGCCTCCCGATATGACGCATATTTTCTCTCGAGTGCCAGAGTTCAAAGTTGAGTTCGTTCCTTAGCAAGAGTACCTCGCGTTGCAGGCTCGAAATTGCCTCTGCCACATGCGATGGCAATCGCGCATCTTCATCTCTCCCCACCGCCTCGGATGGTGGTTTAATGCTCCCCTTTGCTGGCGAGTTACTGCCAGGTTGGAGCAACAGTGTCGACCATGGCATGCTCAGGTTCTCAATGTCGATGTCGAGATTCGACTTCAGAGCAACGGATGTGGTAATCATGTCCTGGAGCGACACGCGAGTTCTGAGAGGTGCAAGGTTAATGTGACCCGGATGGGGAGTTGGCATACCCGAAACGTCTTCTAGGGTCATGGCAATGGAGGGGAGGGGGGTTGTCTGCAAGTCGGGGGTCGTGTCCGTGCGTTCGACAGAAGAGAATCGAAACCCAAGGGCGATACTGCGCACATTGAACATGTCATATTCACTAGCTATCTGAGAAATACTGTAGTTGGCCCATGAGTCGAGTTCGGTAAGTTCTTTGAGCCAGTCTCGCCATACGACGCGTGGATTGACCACACGACTGCGAAGAAGGGGCTAAAACACGTGGATAAGTACCGATTGTGAGTAAAAGACAAACAAGAAGACAAATAATAAGTGCACATACCTCCGATTTGCTTCGTATGTTGTCCTCGTCGAGTGCATCTTCCCAGCTCACGACATACGGACTTTCGTAATCCATGTCCCGCAGGTATGCAGTGGGGCCGCGAACAAAGCGGAGGAGATTGCACGGGAAGAGATAGTAAAGGGATGAGAAGTACGCTTCTGACGGAGGGGCAGACGACGTGGAGAGTGTGAGCTCCGACCTCTCCCAGCCGAGCTCTGGGCGTAGCTCGAGCGCAGCGAGCCCACCATATACCTCGGCTTGTTCTCCAGCGTCCAAGCATCCGTCAGCCTCGTCCACCAGGGTAGGGGACGGTAGGACAGAGCCGGAGGGCTTTTCCCAGCATATAATTCTCGCCAAGATCACGAATAACCGGGGGAGCAGAGCCTTGAGTTCCTTACACGCTTTGACTGCGAATATTGGAAGTAGCTTGACGAGTATGGTAAGACCGATCGTGCATACAACTGAAGAGTTGTCTAGCAGAAGCGAGTTCAAGATGCTGTTCATCAGTGGGTGTCTCGCAAAGTCTGCTGCATGTGACTGGAACTCAGGACTTGAGGTGAAACAGCCAAGCAGGATCAAGGGTTGGAGACGAGACGTGGGGGCCGCAAAGGCAGTTTCGACTTGGGTCATAAAAGCCTGGATAGCATTTAGCAAGTCGAATGTTAGTACTACCACAAGCACGCACCACAGGGCATCTCAAACCAAACTTTACGAGTACATCTTCAAGATGGCTCTTCCACAGATGGCTCTTATCCCGCTGATTCTGATCGAGCTTCGTCCATTCCAAGATGTCATGACCAGAACCTTCGTTATAGGCGTCGAAAAGGTGATCCATCAACCGTCTGCGGAATTCGTGCACTTTCCCCGGGGACCTAGGGACCTCATTCTCAGCAGCAAATATGATGAGCTCTTTGGCATGCGTCACAGAGGTGGTTGGTAGCCTCGGTGCCCTGAGAGCGGGACGCAGCACGAGATCAAACCAAGTTGAAATGATGGATGTCGGTGAAAGAAGCGGACGGAGATGGTGGAGGACGCCTAGAAAGACCTCTGTGTGCCCAAGCGACGTGTGGTCCACGACATCGTCGCAAACGACCTGGAGCTCATCTTCTAATCGAAGAACCTGGACCGCGGGTTCTTCACAGGACGCGCATCCGACCACAAATTCGTCGACGGCGCTGAGCACTTGCTCACGAGAAAACTTGTCTGCTGGGTCTTCCAGCGCAAGTCGCAGCTGGTTTGAGAGCGCCGCGATGGACATGAAGATGGCTGAGTCGACGAATTAGCAACTGTTACATTTGTCACTGGAAAGACCCAAGGCACACGAGTAAAGTAATATATCAACAGTGTCCCGCTACTGACAGCTCTTTTTAGAATGCACATATAAAAGGACGACTCTTCGAGTGCCTCTCGCAGTGGGCTCAAAGGCAATCCCAGTCTCAGACTTCTCACATCGATTCGCAATTCCGTCCTTCCTGCGCGATGGCCTTGACATACTGCAAGAGGGGTTCATGGTGATGGAGGGGAAGATGGCGGGACTGAGCCAGGATGGAACGTTGCATACCCTCCTATTGGGCGTCCCGTCGGTATGTAGCGGCATCTAATACAAACGTCGACTAGTATGTAAGCGGCCCTCTCGGCAACTCCCGGCCGCGCTGTTCGAACCTGGTGCTCGCCGTCGCGGACGACGAGTAAAGACCCTTGTCTCCGTCGAACTCTACAAAAAAAAAAAGGTAAATGGTCGTCCCCTCTTGCCGTTCTTCGCGTGCCAGCAACCTCGTGTCATTTTCGTGGTCCCCGCGGTGGATTCACGACGTGCGTCTCCGATGTCGGACACGTCGCTGACGCGCATCCCAGATGTCCGCTACCATCGAGGAAGTTCATTCCGACCATTCTGGCCACGAGCACGAGGAAGATCCAACTTCCCAGGCCGCCCTCGACAAAATTCAATCGCGCTCGGAGCGGAAGGCCCGCAAAGCTCTCCTCAGCCTTGGTCTGAAGAAAGTCCCGAGTATCACGCGTGTCACCCTGCGCAGACCGAAGAATGTCCTCTTCGTCCTTTCCTCGCCCGATGTCTACAAGTCGCCTAACAGCGATTGCTACATTGTCTTTGGTGAAGCAAAGGTGCTCCACCCTGTGCCCTAAATAAGAACCACCCGAGACTAACCCAACGTAGATCGAGGACATGAACGCACAAGCACAGCTGACTGCCGCGCAGCAGCTTGCTTCTGGTGGCGCTCCAGCCGCTGGCCTCACCAATTTGGAGGCCTCTGGCGTTGCTACGGAGGGTGATGAAGAAGACGATATCCCTGAGCTCGAGGCGCCGGAGGAGGACGGTCCAGCGGATGAGACCGGCGTTGATCCTAAAGACATTGAGCTGGTAATGGCTCAGGTCAACTGTTCGCGAGCAAAGGCAGTACGGGTACTGAAGGAGAGTGGAGGCGATCTGATCAATGCTAGTGCGTCCTTTTCTTGTGTGTCGCTCTCGGCACATCTGACCGCGCTTTATAGTCATGGCCGCAAGCGAGTGACCCTGCTTTCTATACTCTGTATCACTATCACGCGCAATCCACACACTTCCCTGAGGTTGACCTTTGTAAGGTTGACTCTGTCTGAGGGACAGCATCATGCTTTCCAACACCCAAGTTCTACATAGTAATTCGATCGCTCCCAGCCGTCCTGAATTATTTCAATACCCCGTCGCCCTTCCTCTGGAGGCCCGACAACCAAACCTATTCCCTGTGCGGCCTCGCAGCTGAGCCTCGTGAGCTCTCCTTTTGCGAACATGTGATAGTACCGATGATATACGGGAGCCTCGACAAT
The DNA here is from genome assembly GCA_038093855.1 of Rugiboletus extremiorientalis. Lineage (NCBI taxonomy): Eukaryota > Fungi > Basidiomycota > Agaricomycetes > Boletales > Boletaceae > Rugiboletus > Rugiboletus extremiorientalis. The sequence goes on from JBBPSY010000001.1 coordinate 43,329, forward strand.
TGTTCCAGAGTTTCCTGGCTCATCTTGCTTTCTAGCTTGATCCCGTGCGGAGCCTTGTTGAGACATAACCCACGGCATAAAGACATCCACTCCCGAGGGTGAAGGTAAATCCTTAGTGCCATCGTCGGCTGGTATGACCCGCTTCGACAGTTCATCCTGTTCTATGGCCCAGACATAGATCAAGATACGTCCATGGGTAGGTGAGACGCACTGAAGAAGTCGCTACAACGCCTTCGATCAGTACATGCAAGACGTAGATTAGTCAACGCACCTGCACGGCTAGTTTGCGCCTCTCGTACGAGGCTAGGTGATGTATCGTAGCTATCGAGATAGCATAGTCCTGTCGTCGTTACTCCTCAGCGCGCCCAGGTGGCCCGCATTATCACTCACAAATGCCCCGGCTCTCCACCCGTTTCCTAACACGTCTCCCCAGACGACTTCATGAACGGCGGGTGCCGTATATTCACCTCCGGCGTTTCTGGCGGTGAGTAGAAGACTCTTGCTGCGATCAAGGCCAATGGTTAAGACACTTCCGGGCCGATCAGTCGGTAGAGGGAGGTATTTCCCATTGCCTGTCCCAGAGTCAAGACCGATCCATCCTGAAGGCAGGACGGAAATAAACTTGGCAATGACAGGCCATGGCTGAATATATAGACAGTTTCAGCGGAGATCCCCTTGCGGTCTGCAGGGCCAACACTCTACCTTGTACCGGGTGGAAGCGAAATGGCTGGCTATCTGATCGTAGACGGTGTGGACGTGCTGATCCTCGTATGCTTGGAGGTCACCGGCGACGGAGGCTGGCTTAACGCTCTTCATCGCTAGACCGAAACTATTTGCGGATAACGGAGAATGTGTTGATCACAACTTGACAATCAGAACCATGCATCCGGCTCTACAGACTCTTGAACGAACGACATCATGTTGAAGCATATACAAAGTCGGTCACAGGTCGGAGAACCCCATCATCTCATCCACCAATCTACGAAGTTTGCTCCCATCAAATGCAGGAAATGGCACTAATGCATTCATATCAAAGGACGCGACGGTCCTTGGAAGATCACTTGACCGGGAGTTGAGGACAATGTATTGTAATCCAACCGGGGGACTCACTCCACAGTTGCAGCTCTGAGGTGACCAAGACTGTCCAGTTGCAACGCGAGTTCCTTTTGGTGGTTATCCATCAAGGTCGGGTTTGGAACCACGATCAGGGGTTTTCCAGACCTCAGCACGTCGAGAATAGTGCCTGATCCTTGATCGACGTCAGGCGGCAATGCTAGTTCTCACCTAAACGCGTCCTTACCACCATGGCTGATGACCAGATCTGCGCGTCCAATATCATCTTGGATGGATGGTTTGAACTTCCACGTCTCGACGTCTACCCCCGCCTTCCTGATCGTCAGCGAGTCTTGGGCAAGTGCGCTGTAGTCCGGGCCAAGGTCAGAGTTGCCTCGTTGTAGCACTACCTGCCCGAATCCCTTTGTGTGCAGCGCCGTGAGCAATGGTTCGGAGATTGTAGCTTGCACGAGTGCATCGAATTTGGTGGAACCGACTGTGACGAAGACAAGCATCTGTGTCTGCCTAGGGCTCACTAGCACTTGTCACGACGGTCATAGCTCGGGTGGAACCGTTGTGCCTGCTACCGTACGACTATGACTCGATCGACACATTTCTGTGCACGACTCATCAGCCAGTCCTAGATCGTCACCCACGATAGATCATCATGGGCTACACCCTTTGCGTGCTAGGTATATCTTTTTCAACCGAGGAATTCGCTGGCGCTGACCACATATGCCAGGATGCGGGACGATGGGCGTCGCGATCATATCCGGCGTCATTGCCAGTCTCCAGTCCAGGGACAATACCCGTGTCTTCCCCAAGTGGGAATCTCATACACCTGGCACATCCACCCCAACTGCAGATTCCCCCGATCCTGCGCTGCCCTCATTTTTCATTGCTACCGTCACGAGGCAGGAGAGTGCAAAAAAGCTCCAGCATGCATTCGGCCTCCTGGGGGGGCTCGGTTCGTCTGTTCAAATCCTCGTCGGCGAAAATCTTGCGGCTGTTCAGAAATCTGACGTCGTCATCCTATGGTGCGTTGTTCGTGCCGTTCGTTACGATATTGACTGAGCCATCCTTGGATAGTTGTAAACCCAATCAAGCACAGACCATCCTTGGTCAAGATGGAATGGAGGAAGCCCTCGATGGAAAGCTGCTCGTTAGCATTCTTGCTGGTGTTACCATTTCCCAGTTGACTGCGTGGGTCCCTTCAACCGCAAAAGTTGTTAGGGCCATGCCCAATACACCGTGCCGGGTACGCAATGCCCTGTTCACCATCCCTTGAGCTTATTGCTTATTAGATCCGTAGATTCGAGAGGGCATGACAGTCGTCAGCCCCCTCCCCAACCTCTTGAATAACGAGGAAACAGAGCTTGACCGTTCCATCATCCTCAAAATATTCTCATCCATTGGCCGCTGTCGGTTCCTTGAGGAAAAGCATTTTGATGCCTGCACGGCCCTCTCTGGGTCGGGCCCTGCCTTTGCATGTATTTTCCTAGAAGCTATGGCAGATGGCGGTGTCATGATGGGCTTGCCGAGAGTCGAAGCACTGGAGTTGGCTGCTCAGAGTGAGTCACTATTCGTTGGATATCGGACATGAGAAATTCTTACATGCTCGATAGCTTTACAAGGGGCAGCTCGCATGGCTCTCCAAGCGGGTGCGCATCCCGCTCAAATCAAAGATTCCGTGACCAGCCAGTGTTTTAAGTTCACCTGGGTCAGTGCCGCAACTAACTTTGCTTGTAGCCCCAGGAGGATGCACCATTGCAGGGCTTCTAGCAATGGAAGACGGCAAAGTTCGGTCTACAATTGCTCGAGCAATTCAAATTGCCACGGAGCGCGCCAGTGAACTTGGCCAACCAATAAAAAAATAGTTGCCACCCTTAATCCTTGTGATTGACTGGGTGGATGCAAAAAATAAGTATATTCCAATGACCAAAAAGCTATAGTATGTATCCCATCTTGCTTTCGGACCTGCGTGGCATGTATTGCGAAGTCCGACATATGTCGTAGGAAGCGATGACAATACAACATCGCCCATGGTTCTCTTGCTCCCATAAAATGAGGGCGGTCGTGTGGGTTATGCAACGCCGCCCAGAGTGTCAGAGAGCGACAGATAGTTAACGGGCATAACAGAAAAGTAATATGATGTATTCAGCTGGACCATGGATCTACACATTAGATCTCGGTCAAAGGATACGAGGTAGACCCACAGCGCACTTACCTACTGTACACGGCAATGGATATGCAAGGTAAAGGTGAGTATTCGGGTAGCATGTCTCCTGCATATGAACCCCGTTGCTCTGAGAGACAATGCAAGCAAGCAGGGCAAAATAACAGGGATAGTCAAAATATTGACCGCGTGTTGATATTGCTCAGAATAATGAGCGTCACTCCGTGTTATGATGCGGTGAGACGCTAAAGTGAAAGAGCATTGTCTTACAGTCACACAGGAGACAGAGAGCAATATTAAGATTGCAGGGGGTAATATACAATGCCAACCTTTGGAGTGTGTCAATATATAATCCGAGATCGTTATGGAAAAGACTCACCCAAACAACGGATCACCGATCTGCAAGCAAAGTGTCTATATCAGCTAGAATGAACGCAGAGTAGCTTGGTAGTACGCACAAAATTCGTGAGTGTCGTCCGCTCGTTTGACCGTTTGCTGGTTGGAGAAAAGATTGAAGCGGCGAGTTTAGTTGTGGTGACCAAACAAGGGACAAATAACACACTTTCCACGCCTCCTCAAAGTCGACTGGGAGGATGACATAACGGTTCTTGCGTACGGCTACGTAAAATTCAGACCAAGATATTAGTACGCGAGGATGACATGCATACCTTGCAGGCCAGCGGCTTGGACGATGGAAGCAATCTCTGCCGATGACAATCGATCAGGTCTTGACACGTCTAAAACGCCATTTTTCAGCTTATAAAAGGAATTCTCGAGTTTACTAAGGACTGACAATCCTCGAGGTCGACGTCGGGTCCGAGGTTCATCTTGCTGGTAACAGTTTGGAAAATTAGCCGTTTCTCACGTCGTGATGGGAGCGGGAATTCGATCTTTCGGTCGAGACGGCCGGGACGGAGTAGGGCAGGATCAAGGGTGTCCGCGCGATTTGTGGCCATAATGACCTTCAGTGCGGGACGCATTAACATGACAAGTTGAGAACGTTAAAAGTAAATGACATACCTTGACGTTGCTGCCTTGGTCAAAACCGTCCATCTGGTTTAGTAACTCGAGTAGAATACGCTGGACCTCTCGGTCTGCACCAGTTTGCGCATCAAACCGCTTGGTAGCAATGGCATCGATCTCATCAATGAAGATGATAGCTGGTGCATTTTCACGCGCGAGTCGGAAGACGTCGCGGACCATACGCGGACCTTCACCGAGGTACTTTTGCACGAATTCACTGCCGACTACGCGGATGAACGAAGCAGTGGTGTGATGAGCAACAGCTTTTACGAGCATGGTCTTTCCGGTGCCTAGAACAAGAATGAGCATGAAGCAACAAGGGACATATGGGTGATACTCGCCCGGTGGGCCATATAACAACACACCACGAGGGGGGTCGATACCGATCTTCTTGTAGAGGTCGAAGTGGGTCAGGGGCAGCTCAACTGCTTCTCTGATCTCTTGCTTCTGTGAGTCCATTCCACCGACGTCTGGATATGCGACATCCGGTTTTTCCTCTTTCGTGAGCATAGCAATAGACGAATCCGCCTCTGGGGGTAAGATATCGACGAGGGCATTGGAGTGACGGTGGAGAGCGACAGAGGACGAGGGTTTTAACAACTCTCTGTCCAGTGTCGACAAGATCCTCACGACATAATTCGAGCCGGTTGTTGAGCCCACGATGCCGGTCTGTTGGTCAATGGCCTCCAGGAATTGGCCGATGACGAGAGGCACCGACTTGATGCGCTTGACTTCCTCCTGTGCGCGAATAAGCTCACGCTTGAGGTTTGCCTGTTCATCCTTGATATAGCTTTCCTGGATGTCGAGGAGCTCGAGATGACGAGAGAGTTTCTTGTACTTGGTGTAAAGGTCCTCTTCCTGGAGCTCTTTATAGAGGGCAGACTTCTCGGTCACGACCGACTCGAACGTGGGTTCCTAGGCAAAGTTCTGTACTCTGAGCGAGCGAGAGGGACATTGAGAAGACTTACTTCCTTTTGGATGTCCTTCCCAATGTCCTCCATGATGGTGATGTCTGCTGAGAGTTCTGCGCGTATGACGCGTTCATTTGGGCGATGGGAAAGACTTGCCATTCTGGATTGCCCGACTCAGACTGGCCGTTTTGACCTTGGGCGGCCAGTGCTTGCTAGCGGTACTGGTCATGGCGCACGTCGTCTCCCCCCTCGACCAACCCTCGAACTACAAGGACTCACAAAGCAGACTGGAGAGGTCCAAGCAACAGGAACTCCTCTCCAAATCGACAACCCTATACGTGCGTGCCATATACTCGACCTTTTCTTCGATGGCCAGACATATACTTCTTAGATTGGTAATTTGAGTTTTTACACGACAGAAGAACAGATATATGAACTATTCAGTAAGTGCGCCAGTCCAGAGGATGGTGGCGGTATCAAGCGCATTATCATGGGGCTCGACCGCAACACCAGGTATGGTTTTGTCCTACCGATTTGTTTCTCGTCTGCTCATGCCTTACTATTCGCGAAGAACACCCTGTGGATTCTGCTTTGTCGAATACTATACACATGCAGAAGCTCTTGCGAGTATGAAACATGTCAGTGGCACAAAACTCGATGAACGTATTATCCGTTGCGACCTCGACCTTGGTTACAAGGAAGGACGTCAATTTGGCCGGGGAAAGAGCGGCGGTCAGGTTCGAGACGAGCACAGGCAAGATTATGACCCAGGACGCGGAGGCTGGGGTGCACAGGCGCAACTGGACAGAAGACGAGAAGTTGAAGAACGCTACATCGACATGCAGGATGGCCCAGGCGCCGTTGCTAGTGGTGACAGTGGAGAGTGGAAAGAGCTGGAAACCAAGCCAACTCTCAAGCGTGCTCGTTCTCCAGAAGATGAAGGTGACGACGCAAGATTAGTTCGTGGAAACTCTGCCTGTCTCTTCCCGCGCTGACAGTCACTTCAGACCACACGTCCGCGGATCGAAGATCCCGAGGCTGAGAGAATGTAAACGGTATTCTATGCTCTAGCTTATGCAATGTACTGTTCAGTATGGACTTGCTAGAAGCCATGTTAACTATGCATAGCGTCGATACTCAAGGACAGCCCATGATGCATGCGGTCACCGAACTACACACGCTCGCACCTGGAATTTTGTGCCATAGGCGTCAGGTCGGAAGAATGTCTGGTGAATGCGCCGGGCTATATGATACGAGTCCGACATTGACGGCGTTCGAATCAAGTATCTTGAATAAAGAGAAAATTCGTTTGTTTGTCTTCCGGACACTGAACATCAACTCAAAGATCACATGGATTGAATCGCTTACAAGTTAACCTTGTAAATCTCAGGTTTGTCCCCTAAAGTATCGATTTTGCTGTGCTCAAGAAAGTCTTTCACGCATTCCATCGAGGCTTTCGGGGGGAAGCCCCATGCGCAGACTTGCCTGCCGTTACTCATAGCACCAGAGGAGGTGACGCTAGAGAAGGAACCTCTCTCGAGAGCTGCCTTGCGTCCTTTGATACCCCTCAGGTTCTCAATTTTCGGGGGCTCAAGGCAGGGGACGGCCGTGACTGAATGTCCTCCTATGGTCACTTTTTCGAGCTTGGTGATATTCATCTGCAGAAAGTCGGGATGAGACAATGTAATGTAGGCCCGGCGTGTTGGTAAGAAGCGGAAGAGTTGCAATTGAACTGGACTGGCGTAAGAACATGCATAGCAGGACCGATAATCTCACCATCCTCGACACCAATGAGTCGTTCGCGTCTAAGAGCTCTCTCAATGTCGGCGGGGAGGGTTGTCCGGGGTAGGTTCTCCAACCGGAGATGTCGTCTGGTCTCGGCTGTCACATGCTTTCTTCGTTGTTCTACACAACGAGTGAAGGAGCTTACTGCTGAACGTTTCTCCTGCTAGTCTGGCTGTTCGACGTGCTACACTCGTTGTGGACATCCTGAACGGTTGCGGAGTGGTTAGCGCAGAGTCGTGTAGTCATGTGACCGTTTTGTACCATTGTCTCCTACCACGATGTCCTCGAGGGCTGACCACCGGAGACGGGAACGGAGCTGGGAACGAGAAGACAGGGACAGGGACAAGGATCGCTACTCAAGAAGTACAAGGGGACATCGTGATGCTGGGCGCAGACGGGATAGTCGGTCACGGAGTCCCCGGAGAGGTGTGTTCACTCTAGGCCAACTACCCTAGGTCAAACCAATCTCATTTATGGACAGATAGGCGCGACCACGATAGGGATAGAGACTACAAGAGTTCAAGGAGGGACAACAGACATGATTACGATCGGGATCGTGACGACCGCAGGCCCGATAGAAAGGAGGATAGAAGGGGTGAAAGGAAATCTGAGAGAAAAGACGAAAGACGTGACCATTATACTCCAGAACGAAGTACCCCCAGGGATAAGGACACTCATGGCAAGGAAGCTTCGCGACACAGTGAACCTCATCGTCCACAAGATGCACGTTCTGAGGTCCAGTCGACGGCTCATACACACTCTCCAAAATGTGTGTCATTTATTCCTCTCCAGTGATGCATGCTCAATTTTGGGCGCCAGACGACGGTCCCGCGCCAGCTCCCTCTAAGCCAACTGTAGCTCAAGATACCCCCGTAGAGGACAGCGAGGAGATGGATGTCACTACTGCCGAAGACGAATCCATGATGGCCACGATGGGTCTCACGGGCTTTGGTTCCACCAAAGTACGAACATCTTCACTCTTTGCTCACTCCCTCTTATCTGCCAATGATTACGCATACAGGGCAAGCATGTCGATGGAAATCAAGAAGGCACGACCAACGTCAAGAAAATTCGGACCTGGCGTCAATATATGAATCGGTGCGGCCCGTATTCCAACGCCAGCTTGCTGTATCTAACTTACCCTCATGACAGACGTGGTGGGTTCAACAGGTACTTGTATTTGCCGTCAGTCTATGTTCGTGAGCTCATGCCATCGATGCAGACCGTTAGACAAGATTAAGTAGTCTGTTGCCGTGAATTCGCCATGGTTCAAGAAGATGAGTCGTGTTATTTATCTCTGCATATGGTGTTTTATTTCGGGGGGACAATAGTATCTTGCTCAGTCGTGCAACTCTAGTAAATAGTTGCTGTAGTGTCATTCAAGTTGAAACAGTTGGGTGATTTGCAACCAAATATCTATCTGGAACATTCGTATCAACAGCTAATGCACTGGGGTTAATACATTGCTCATATGGACGGAGGACATACTCATAACTCAGACAAGACATAGCTACACGAAGAATGGAAAGCAAGAACTGCGCTGATGACGACGGGGAGCAAGACCACGTTGTCCCGCCATATCTTCTGATACCATACTTAGAACCCATGCAACTTGATAGTGTTCCTGGGGATGCCCTCTTCGACGAGGAAGTTTGCAATCTTGACCCTTTGATCACCTTGAAGCTGAATGACTTGACCCATCTCCTCATCGTCAACGAGGTTACCGTTGCAAGCGAACTCCTAGAGGTATTTCGGTGAGCCAACATCAAAAGATCAAAGTGAAGAATAACCTTTTTGAAGGCTTTGAGGAGTTTCTTGGGATCGTATTCTGTGAGGGGATGAGAAACCGCATCGCCACGGATTCAACTCGCCAACTCACCCTTGGGGAGACCTTGCAACGTGGTCAGGGTCTTTCTTCCGTTCCTCTGCTGAATGCGGATGTGAAGGTAATTCTGTGTAGAGCCCACGTCCTGGTTGCTCCCGAGAGGATCGCCCTCATCAGCAAAAGGATCTGGAAGAGGCGCCGTGTTGAGCGCATGTCGGGGTGACAGAATGGTAATAAACTCACCGAAAGAGTTCAGGTTCTGCACGTTCATGCGATAAGGAAGAATAGTTAGATCTGAGGGGGATGTGGTGGTTGCAGGCACGATGGGAGTTGGAGGAGAGTGACGTTCGCTGGCCTCGAGACGGATCCGAGGAATTTAATGTCATCGTCGTGATTAGTAAGCCACGAGTCAACCCCCACGCCAGGTATCATGGCAGTCACTGAAGGAAAGAAAAAGAGACCACCGACGTTTCACTACCTACCAAAGACTCGCGGTGAGCATGTCGTCGTGCGCTCGACGGCGACGCTGAATCGATCCCAGCAAAACGACTCAAGAAATCGTGGATCGAGGATCACAAGATACGAAGCAATTGGAGGGCGCAGAGGAAGAGGGAGGGTCTAACAAACCAGACCAGGGCACCAGGCGAGGACGACCCCAACCATCGCCGTGACGAAAGGAATGCCGACACCGAGTCGGATCCATCTCCCAATCGTCCCGACAAGTTACCTACACGCACGCCTTCCCCACCTCACGATAAAGAGTCCTTGCGCGACCTCAGGAGAATTGCTTATGCTTCCAAGTCCCCTCGCACTCGAAGCGTTGATTCCTCGCAATCCAAAAGAGCTCCCGGACACTCTCACAGCAGTCGTGGTAGGAAAACCACAATGGGATGTGAAACGGGGCAACCAAACATGAAGCTCCGCATGAACGTTTTACTTGAGAAGATTAAGCGTGACATTCCATAGTAATTATGATTTCCATACGTCTTTTCCGCCGCCGAAAATCTTTCACATTCTCTACGGATTAGTTATTTTTTGTCTGTAGAGGACTTATGGATGAAACACCTCATACGTTGTTCTCTTTGTTCTCTCCCTCGTCTACCGTCATCCTTTGCTCTGCATCTCCTCCGGACTGATCTCCACTTCCTCTCACGAACCTGGTCTCCAGTGTTTCCAAGAACGGACGCGACCCGATGGTTGTCACCGAGGTAATCGCGGTTGGATGATCACTCATATGTCCTGGGCTTGGATCATCAAGTTCGTCTACGAGTCCTATCGCTCTATGCAATATCGGTCCGTCAAGAGACTCTATGCCTTCGCCCATTTTCGTTGCGGTGAGCGCCAGTGGTGATGGTGGAGGGCTTTGTGATTTAGAGCGTCTTGCATCATCGTGCAAGAATGGAATAGGAGAGAACATCGGGGTCGTGGGGGTGGATTGTGATGGACCAGCTGGGAATGTGCCTGCAGAGAACCCATTCTGGGATAGTTCTACAGGGAATGCATCCCAAGTCGATGTGACAAGAAGTGACTTCTCTATTGCACGGAGATATTTGCCAATGAACTTGTAGTGTTGCTTTGGATGCACACAAAGCTCGCACACCCGCTGGATAGTAAACGGCGGGTTGCTGGTTCACTGCTGTCAGTACACGATCAAAAGAACGTCGCCTGACGCACTCTTCGAATTCATGGAGCTGTTGAAAGATACAATTCTTCATCTCGTTAGCTTCATGCTGATTCATACGAGCTTTGGGTACTTCGTGGGGGTTCATTTCGTTGGGCCTGCGAGGAGGAAATGGTGGTAATCTCAAGTTCCCCGAGCTGTCTACAACCCCTGTGGCAGGCTTCGAAGGCTCCATGGGCTGAGCATCGTCGGCAAGGAACATTGCAATATTCTAGAGACGCAAAAACTAAGCATAGACGAAGCGAGAATCTGGTGTAGCACACCTGGTCAATTTTGTACTTGATTATTTCTCGAAGAAGTTGCCATTCTGTGCTGCTGGGGTGGTCAATCTGACTGTCGGTGTATTATGGTGGGCTCACTTTGGCTCGAGAGTGTCAGTGGACGTGATATGCTCCAGGACTAACTGATGCTCTGCTCGTGGTCCGTGAGTCTGGCGCACAGCACAACACTCTGTGCTATACCTGGACGCCATGCAAAGCTTGCCGATAGGTCGTATAGCGATTCGGCTGCGGATGCCATGCTGGAGGTGAAACAAATTTGGCAGTGCCGCGCGTGGTGAGTTGGAGTGCGTGCTTCAAGGGTGTTGAACGTTCGAACGTTTAGCCCAGGCTGCCCAGCGACGCATAACAAACTTTGAAGTGCAGAAGGCCACTCAGAATCGTGTCTCTAGAGTTTAAATTTCCCCGGGCCCGCTGATTAAGTTCGCCGGTGGAGACCTTTTCGTCGACTGTCTCAGTATTGTACCCGGTAACGCTGCCGGCGCAGCAGCCGACTGCCCACCATCATGCTGCTGCCAAGACAGACCATCAGGCGGTGCGAAGATCTGTGATAATCCTCGTGTTGCAATTGGCGTGCGATGCACGCGACCTATTTAAGCGTTCTGAATGCCAGTGGGCCCACCCAGCAGACTCGCGAGTTCCCCATGTCGCCCTTGAGCAAGTTCAGCTTCGGGCCCCATAACAACGTTACGACGAAGAAGACCGACAACAAAAGACGCCTCAAACTGCTCAAGTCTTATGCCCCAGACTGGTGCGTTAGTAGAATAGAGCCACATTGTAGTGCTGATCTGTTTTTCTAGGACTATAACAATACTTCTAGCGTGAGTCCCTTGTTCATCGGAAGCTACTCTCCTCACGTTCAACCTCGACGCAGGGTTGTATTCTTTGCCTTGAACCCCGTCCATGGGTTCAGAAGGGAGTTTTCTGTCGATGACGAAACGTAGGTCGCGGTTGAATTACGGAACCTGGCGATTCATTGAACATTTCTTCCCTAGGATTCGTTTCCCGTAAGCCTCGTTCATGACCTCCCTACCTCAAAACTGACATTCGACGAACAGCTACGCTGTCAATGAACGGGTGCCAGTGCGTAACGCTTCCATGCTGACATCATGCTTGTCCTCAAAAATGTCCTGATTATACTCAGGACGTTGCTCTGTACTTTATTGCTGTTGTAGCCCCTTTGGTCATACAGCTCGTCGTCAACGTGATTACTGTTCAATCTTTCTGGGACTATCATAACAGTGCACTCGGCTGTTTGTCATCTTCATTTTCTCTACGATGATACCCATTAAGTGATAGGCTATTTCAGTGATCCTTGGTCTAGCTATCACTGGTGCTATCACACAATTCTCCAAGATTACCGTTGGTCGTCCTCGTCCAGGTTTGGTTCAATCATTACATCCTCCCACTGTCGATCATCGAAGTTGTATATGATTTCTAGACCTACTTTCTCGTTGCATCCCAATATCCGGATCTCAAGATCCAACCTACGGGTTGTCGAGTGATGTTATCTGTACACAGACAGACCAGTCGATCATGCTGGATGGGTGGCGTAGCTTCCCCAGTGGTCACTCAAGCTGTAGGTCTACTAAGCATACATGACCTTATGTTGAAGGCTGAGCATATTTGACGTTAGTATCCTTTGCGGGTCTAGGATTCCTTTCTTTCTATCTGGCGGGCAAGATGCACCTATTCGACACTAGGGGTCATGCGGTACGTGTGACCAGAACTCTGGTGAAAACACTCGTCCACTAAAACGGATTACCAGCACAAGGCTTGGATAGCCGTAACCCCACTGGCTGGTGCAACCCTTGTAGCTATATCACGTACGATGGACTACAGACGTAAGTTTCTTCCGTATTTCTGATACCTCATGGTTAATATCACTGTATATTAGATCACTGGCAAGACATTGTCGCCGGTTCCATCTTAGGGTTTGTTGTCGCATACTTTGCATATCGACAATATTTCCCCTCACTCGCCTCCCCTATGTCACATCGTCCTCATTCCCCTCGCGTTCCACGCGACGAGCCTGTCCTTCCTACGACAACACAGGACCCCCAGTGTTTCCGCGACAATGAGGACGGTGAACAGGTGGAGCTCATGGATGGTGGAGTACCCAGACCAGACCCTGGCCACTTGAAGGACATCTGGAGAGAAGGCGAGAGTCATTCGAGCAAGTCACCAATTTCCTGAGTCACCAACACGAGTTATGTCCAATAACACATGCAGCTTTTGGACGGTAGGATATGCACTACATATTTTTCCACTCTTCTTAATCACACGACTTGGACTTGTATGGACACTCTGGCGATGGATATTCTAAGTTTCACTTGATAGCAATGGCATTTTGTGAAAAGTGGCGATGGCATCATTCAGCAGCTTAAATTGACACATGTAGACTCACCTTTCGAATTCCACCCCGGAATGCCTCGAACCTCCAGACTCTGTCCTCCACTCTGTCCTCTACTTCACATTGCACCATTCTACACCCTCATGCATGCTTATCAGAGGGTCAAAGAAATTCTCGAAAGCCGGCTTTGAATCATGCTCAACTATACTCTAAAGGTCACCCAGATGCAATAGACGACTTCTCGGTGCTTGTGCGTGAGTTGGGCACAGTTGCTCTCGTTGAAGAACGGTTTCGCCATCAATCCGAATCCTACTGGTTCAACAAATGGCCATTCAACATTCTGGTCTCCAATATAAACAACCCCTATGGTGGGTGGCACTAAAGCCCCATCATCGCACGCATTCTTAGTGCAAAACATGTTTCCTAATTATTGTGAGTCTTTCACATACTGACATCTTGCCAGATTTTAGCAACAAAAGTATTTGCTATGCTCGTCAATTCCATGCCCGATGAATGGACTGGCTCAACCCTTACCTGGCTGAACTCCTCACTGCGTGCAAGCCAGAATCCGAGTCCCAAAACACTGATCAACATGATCCCGATTGGCCAGCGGTACAAGGCAGCTCGAGCAGTCAGTTTACATTACCTTCTCTATGTACTGACTCACAGTATCACCTCCACAGTAGAAATCTGAACAAAAAGAACCCTACCACCCTGTTGTCAAATTTCGTGACATGGACAAGGACCTTCTACAGGCAGATCACTCGGATGAAATCAAAGTAGAGAAACAGGTGATGGCGACCTGGGACTCGTCGGACTGTGGCAAGTGATAACAATAGTGAAAACGAGGGCTCTGACGTGGAGGTTGTTCTGAATACCATGGGTTGAGATAATGAGTGATGGATGGACGTCCTGGACTCCGAGTCAGACTCAGACATGTCACTTAACAATTACTACATTGACTTCCTAACTGCTGATTCTGTCGTTGCCTTGCAGAAGCCTTCCACAGTGCCAAAAAGGACTGCTGAACCGTCTACTGCAGAACCTGACTGGGGCTTCTAATATTTCACAAATATTCACGGCAAAACATTTATTCACACTGGCGATACAATAGAATTTTTCACTAGTTAATAACAAGTCAGTCCACGGTAGTGGGAGGGTTTTGTTCTTTGGCAAACGGTCAGGCACCTGCAAACGAGCACGGTCGGATGTGAAAATGTTATGTAATTAACTATAACAAACTATACTGTTCAGATTTGCTGTGTGACCCGTGTCGATATGGCTAGTGTTACAGGGTGAATCTTCACGAACGCACGGACGTGCTTGAAGGCACTAATTAACATGTATGTTGCCACGGATTTTCTCTGGCATCCATTGATTAATTTGTCTGCAGGTTTATCTAACATGTGCTCGACGAGTCGTTGTGTCCACCATTAGATTTAGACCTCATTCATCGCATGGACAAATATCCTGTTTATTATGACCCAGTATATTACCCTCAGTATGCAGCCCGTTGTTTTGACACCCCTCAGGATTTTTGTCAACGGTTGCATGACTCCCTCTCGTCACACCGTGTTGTAAAGTGCAGTGAATATCAATCTTTAATTATGAACCCAAAGTCCCCAAGGAGTCGGGGACCGGCGCGTGCGCCGCTACGATTTATAACAGCTGTGAAAAAATAGCCCAGTGGGCAAGATTAACTCACAGCTGTGAACAAGTCCGCCGGACTTTTCGACCGAACCCTACTTAGGTGGTAAAGCAGCACGCTGCAACCTTAACTCAACCTCTTCCTCATGTCCGATCGAGTTATTAACTTCGGTGCAGGCCCTTCTGCACTGCCAGAGGAAGTCCTCGCCGAAGCCTGCAAAGGCCTGCTCAACTTCCAAAACACAGGGATTGGCATTGCAGAGATATCACACCGTTCAACAACCTTCGACAGTTTCATCCGTGAGGTTGAGGAGAATATGAGGACACTCCTCCAGCTCCCTCAAGACTACAAGATTCTCTTTACTCAGGGAGGCGGGACCGCCCAATTTTCTGCGGTAGTTTTAAACATGCTTGCAAGATATCGGAGTCGCGGTGGTACGGCTGAAAAGCCGGCAATGGATTATCTCGTCACGGGCACCTGGAGTGATAAGGCGATGAAAGAAGCGAAGAGACTCGGGGTAGGGAACATCAATGTTGTCGTCAATGCGCAGACCATCTCCGAGGACGGGAAGACAACTTTTAACCATATCCCCGATCGCGACAGCTACAAAAATAAATTCTCGCGCGATCCAGCTCTTATCTACTATTGCGCTAACGAGACCGTCGACGGTGTCGAATTTAACGATAATCTGGATGCCCCTACCTCATTCCCATTCGACAGCCTCCCTGATGGGGCACCTCTTGTCGCAGATTATTCCTCCTCTTTCATGTCACGTCCTATCCCACACATCGAAAAACATGCGGTTATCTATGCAGGTGTGCAAAAGAATATCGGACCTGCTGGGTTGACGATCGTCATCGTCAGAGACGAGTGGGCGAACATTTTGGACAGCAGCATTCCATTGTGTTTATCATACAAGAGCCTGGTGGACAGTCGCAGCTTATACAACACCCCTCCGGTCCTATCGATATATATTACAGGTCTGGTCCTTCAGCGGATGATAGAGTTGGGGAAACAGAACGGATGGCCCAGGGAGAGAGCTCTCGAGTTTTATGGGGAATGCACCACCAAGAAAGCCTCGAAATTATACGCAACCCTGAAAGAAGGAGAAGCCCGAGGTGTTTTCAAAGGCAAGGTGCTAGAGGGCTCGGGAAGCAAGATGAATGTCGTCTTTGACGTAATTGGCGGGGAGGATAGGCTGAAAGAGTTTGTGTCAGGAGCGGAGCGGAGGGGAATGAAAGGGGTCAAAGGTCATCGGTAAGCTCCTCCCTACCCTGTGTAGCAGCTTGCTAAATGCTAATAATAATGAAATTGCGTTCTCTAGGTCTGTTGGAGGTGTTCGTATCTCCCTCTACAATGCAATAACGGAAGGTCAGGTGGATAGACTCATTCAGTATATGAATGAATTCGCGTAAGATGCTGGTGTAGGACGGTGAATAAACCCTAGAGAGTCCCTGACAGATGTTTTCTGTAACTCTCTCTGTAACTCTAATTAGCTCGACCTGTGGCCTACCGCTGAAGCGGCGTCTTGTTCACTTCGTCAACCAAGGCAAGCACAACCATCTGGCTATCACGAACTTGTTGATATCCTTGAGATGATTATATCGAGCTTGGAAGAGGCCACGGACTAATTGGTTATTCCGTCATTTCAGCTGCGATTTGAGCCCAGGCTGCTCGCAAGCCACGACGCCTCCCTCCACGGCGCTCCGAGTGTAGCCGCACCTTGGAATCACTAGCAGAGATGACATCGATGAATGAACAATCAGACCGCGGGCACATATAAACAGGGTCCGCGTCTGTACATTTGGAATTGGTGGACGCGTTTGCAAGCGAACGTGAGTGGATGGGGACGAGTGAACAACTGGCACACTCACATGAAAATGCAATGGCGGTCAGGTTTACCCCTGTGCGCACATGGTTGGAGAAGAGTAGCACAAAGGGAACCACACAAACCTCACCGTAAATTTCCACAAGTTATGCTGCAGATAGGTCTGAGTTTATATAACATTGATTTCAATAGTAACAAGTCACTTTGCCGGAGTGGTTAACGGGATCGCCTGCTATCAGCACAGCGGTTGGGCTTTGCCCGCGAGTGTTCGAATCGCTCAGGTGACGCTTTTTTGCATCGTGGTCGAGCCATCGTATAGTACGCCCGCTCCTATTCGCATGATCCCCTATGGACAAACAAATCCCATACTCATTACTGATGAAGTGCTGGCCGTAGAGGTAACTTGGCATCTCCATCGTTATGCGCACTTCCCATGACCGGTCAACTGTTGGATGAATGGCTGATGGGTTGGGCCTGCGTCTTTTTTTTTTTTTGGTACGCCGCACACCGCAGGGGCCTGCAATCTGGGAATGGCCATGAGAAGAATTGGGAATCGGCAAATGAGTGTATGACTGCTTTGACCTTGTCTCTCTTCACCTCCGTTCGTCTGGAGATCGACACCGAGTTTTAACGGTTAAAGACACGTCTTTGACACTTCTTGAAGATTCGGTTAAACCCGGCGTTCCCATCTTAACTTCAACAGGCTCTAGTTACTGGATTGCCGATAGGGTTTTCCTGTCCTTTTACACCTGTAATGGATTACAGGCTTTCAGTTCATATTAATCTTGTTGAAAAGGATATTGGGTGCCCCATGGCTGAGTTGGTTACAGCGTCCGACTGTTACACAAGCGACATCGGAAGGTCGTGAGTTCGAGCCTCACTGGGGCAGTGCCATTTTTGATCTGCAACGTGGAGCAAACAATGGTGGAGAATACATTTCCTTGCCACAAATACTTCAACATCGCACGATGCCAAGCTATTGTTGCGTCCCAACGAACCTCTATCATTTGTATTTCTGGAAATACACACTGAATCTTTTACTTTTAAAAAAGGTTTTAGCCTTGTCTGGGGGTCAGGCGCCATGGCAGAAAGCAAAACGGGAGAAGAAGGTGAAGAAGGGGCAGGGGAACGCGGCGGGCGCATCTCCAACTGCGGCTCATTGTGTGCAGGATGCAAACGCTTCGCAGGTGCAGACTCCCCCCCACAGACTGTGGAAACAGCGGCACATGCGGTCGGTTCTTCTTCTGTGATCTTTCCTGCGCCGCTATAGCGGGCGGATTTGATCATTCTCTCCTCAATGATGTCAGTACTCTGGCAGCAGCAATAAGTACA
This sequence comes from Rugiboletus extremiorientalis, assembly GCA_038093855.1. Taxonomy (NCBI): domain Eukaryota; kingdom Fungi; phylum Basidiomycota; class Agaricomycetes; order Boletales; family Boletaceae; genus Rugiboletus; species Rugiboletus extremiorientalis. The sequence goes on from JBBPSY010000001.1 coordinate 61,222, forward strand.
ACGCTTTCGGATTCTGGGACGACGAGTCACCTCGTCCGTGATCGCTCGTATTTCTGGTCCTTCACTCCTGATAACAGTGTCTCCATGCGGACCGCTAATCATGGGACGCTAACGACAGAGGGGCGTGGCGACTGCGTGGCCGTCGTCTCACTTGGATCCAGAAGGCTTCGCTTGCGATTGCCCCACTGTCTTTACGCCCCTGGCGCCATGGTGAACCTTCTCTTTGGAGGGTTCCTTGGTGCGAGGTGTCGCTCATGGCATCATAGCAAAAATAACTGCCCCAGTGAGGCTCGAACTCACGACCTTCCGATGTCGCTTGTGTAACAGTCGGACGCTGTAACCAACTCAGCCATGGGGCACGTACTTTCCCGCGGGCACCGGCCCATCGAGCTTTCTTTTACGATTAAATCTGAAAATGACAAGTAAACCTGCATCAAAGGGATGGTTGTCAAGTTCTTGGTTTGTTACACGCCCCTTTACCTCGAGACATTTGGACAACTACCGGCGACCTTTGATTTTTTTTGTCCCAGGCATTTCAGCCTCAACGACATCATCGTCTCGATCCTTGTCATCTCTCCCCCCTCCTCCATAGCGTCTCCGCTTTCCGCCCCCACTTGATTTCATCTCTTCTTTCAGTTCATTCACAGCTAACCGACCAGCTTCATCTACTCGCTCTTTCAAAAGCATCACCTCTTCCTTGCTGGTGGGAAATAGATCAAGCTTCTTCCCGATGACCTTTTCTATGCGTTGGAGTAGCTCAACGTCATACTGGGTGATTATCGTGATTGATTTCCCTGCGCGCCCTGCGCGGGCTGTTCGTCCGACCCGATGAATGTAATCTTTTGAATGCGTAGGGATGTCAAAGTTGATCACCACGTCCACAGATTGTATGTCAAGACCACTATGTCCAATAGTCAGTTCAATAAAAGATGTAGCATGCTACAGTGTACATACCGACTAGCAACGTCAGTTGCCACCAGAACTTTTCGGCCACCCGTTTTAAATTTATTAAGTGCACCCAAGCGCTGACTCTGGCTGAGTTGGCCATGAAGGGGGACGGCCGGGAACCCCAGTGTACGAAGCATGATGGATAATCTGTAGGATGGATGGGCGCAAGCGATATGCGACAATTTAATGCTGTACACGTATACATACCTTTGAGCATCATGTACTGTCCTGGTAAAAACAATGATTGAATTCGAAGCCAGCTCATTCGCTAGATAGATCAGGTGGACATCTTTCTGTATCAACGGAACAAAAAGATAGTATTGTAGTAGGGTTGATACAGTTTGATACCTAGAGCCTCACATCAACCATGCAGCAGAGAAACGAGAATGGTTGACTCACTTTGACGAAACCTCGACTCGTACAGGATTCGACAAACTGGCTCTTTGTAGTTTTGCAACCTTCGTGGTCATTGTCGCGGAGAAGAGGTATGTAATCCGCTCCTTTGGTATTACCTTGAGGATTTGGTCGATATCAGCGCCGAAGTCCATGTCCAAGAGACGATCGGCCTCATCCATGACCTTCATCGTGCAGCAATAAGCCTGGACGAACATTCTAGAGACAATGGTGCCTACCAAAAACTTCAGACCTCTTAGGCTAAACCCTTTTGTGCTCTGGAGATGGTCATTCAGACGACCGGGCGTTGCAACAATAACGTGCGGCCGCTTGGCAAGGGCAACAGCCTGGGGCATTTTATCCACTCCTCCGATTAAAACTAAGCAGCGGACACCCATGGCTGCTCCAAGAGACTCGAATTGCTGGGATATCTGGTGCGCGAGCTCACGTGTGGGTGCAAGCACACAAGCAAAGAGCCCTTTTGGCTCCTCCCATAGCTTTTGTAAGATAGGTAGAGCAAATGCGGCGGTTTTGCCTGATCCCGTTTCTGCGACGCCGATTATATCGCGGCCTTCGAGAGCATACGGAAGGACTTGTTGTTGGATTTCGGTCGGTGTCTTGAAGTTGACCTGGTCGAGCGCCTGGAGGAGAGGTTCTATCAGGCCGAGATCCTTGAAGGTCGTTGTGGTGGACGTGCTGGCTTCGTCTGGCGTTGGCATTTGTGACTTGGGTCGGATGCTTGAGTGAGTTTTTTCCACGGACAACCCGCCACTACCCTTGGTAGGCCTTCGGACTATAGAAAAAGTGAACTCGCCAGTGCCCATACTTGTGCCGAGCATCGACACAGGGATTGTCCGCAATGTCAAGTCAGAATGTCCTTGTGACGTTTGCTGCACCCCCTTCCTTCCAGTCCTCTGATAGCTGTAAGCAAGTGCTTGCCGCTTTACGCTCACAATTACCCTTGCGCAGCATTCACTGGAGGTCTGCTTCCCGACCTAGTATACGTACCATCCAAGAGCTCGAGGTGACCTTGGTTGCTCTGGACTCCCTTCGAGACGAGCTCACCTCTCAAGTTCCCCTCACCCTCCTCGAGAAGCCTCTCCTGAATCTATATGTAGTTGCGTGTGAAGTAAGTGGACTTGTGTTCCGATTTAACTTGAGTATAGACACTTCTCTACAGGATAACGAGGTCTACAGGACAACTGTCAAGAAGCAGATCAAAGATTGGCAGATATCTGTCTTGCCGAGAAAGAATCAAGAATGGCTCATCGTGCATGTCGTGCGTCCGGACACAAAAGTAATAGACCGAAAGTTCTTCAACATGAAAGGCTCTGTGTTAGACAAAATAAAGGCAGATTTCAACGTCGACAAGCGGGACAGGTAATGTCACACATTAATACGGGCTCTGAGCGGTTGTACATAATGTCCCATAGGTGCGTGCAGCTCGCTTGGTCTACTGGCGAGCAGAGTCCTGCTGTTTGGGCCGACCTCATAGGCAAGATCAAGGACGGACTGCTCTCTGCCCTTGATAATGCCGTGTCATCCAGGGAGGATGAACTAAAGCGGTCTGAGGGTCAGCGTCACATGCCAGGATGGAACTTTTGCACGTATTTCATACTGAAGGTAAGCCTGTGATTGTTTCGTCCGCCATTTTGTAGGAAGAAAGGTCGCTCCAGGAAAGTTTAGCTACCTCATACGAGGGAATAAACCTTTTCGAGGACGCACTTCAACAGTACAGGGAGCTCGAGTCTGCTTTTATCCAGGTTCTGAGGGAGAAGAATATGTCTTGGTTCGGAAGCCTCATCCACCCAGTACCCAATGACGACTCCATGCCTCTGTTATCCACATCCAAGAAACCTTATCGCGACCTCATCCTTGCTAACTCGATCTCCGTCTTCGACTTGCGGTCATATCTCCTTTCAAGGCAATCTACGCTACTGAGCAAGTTGCGCCAACCGTCGGAGATTTGTTGGAAGGCGTTCACATTTCTAAGTACATTTGGAAGACATTTGAGAGCGGTCGAGGTTAGGGAGCATAACGATATATTTGACACCAACATGCTCATAAATTCTACAGCGCTCGCTCCCAAAATACTTTATTGAATCTTGGATATTCTCTTCTGCCCTCAGTGTTTTAGACCAATGCGATTCATGGACTTCATCATGGCCAGAGATGGATTCTTTGCCCCTTGCGCGCTACAACGCAAGGAAAGGTGAGTTAATTGAACTCGCAAGAAGCCAGGTGTGTACTTGTGCCAGTGGTAAAGTATTATGGTGTTCAGCAAAACATCAGCTTGATATACTCGGTGTTGAAGAAGGCTATTTACCCCAAAAGCCACCGTTCTCCTTCGCGGCGCCAACCCCAGCGGTCGTTACAGATTTGCCTACACTTGACAGCAAGTCTTCGAACTACTGCATCAGTAAGCCCGAGATTATATCCGCTATCAAGGACAAGGAGGTCTTCTATGATCTGTACACCGCCATTTCTAATCGCGCCATCGACATGTACGTGAAAGCTGGGAGAAGAAAATTTGCACTCAAAATACACGCCAGCCTTGCTGTTCTTGACGTGTACGCTTGCCATCCTGCCGAATCCCTCCGAAAACTGAGTGTTTGTATGCGACAGCTGCCGCGGAAGGCTTTCCAACGCACTTACTATATTTTCGTCTCTTCCAGCACATTATGCTCCTCACAAATGGACATCTTTAGAATCATTAATGCTGGCGCGTGCGATCGACACCCACGCTGCGCTACAGAAACCGCGCGACCGCGAGTGGATTTATATTCTCCTCGCGTTCCTCAAAACATACGTGAATGATAGGAGTACGGAGCTGGTCATGTCCGACGACGATATCAAGGGGTACATTTCTGGGCTTGTAAGCGACCTTCGGGATGCGGCCGAGAAACTTGATTCGGGTCATTGGTTTTACCCGCATTGAATGTATATGACCACTGATCAGGAAGTATTCCAGATCTCGTCCACCCTGATCACTCCGTGATATCAATGAGCGTGGCAAGAGATGCCAGTTCCAGCGGAGAGGAAGATAATCTTTCCCTGGGAGTTACCATTGAAAACAAACTACCCTGTGTATGGATGCCACCGAGCCTGCATGTCAATTGTTGATGTTTTTTTCCAGGACATTGTCGTCGATGAGATCAGCGTGACACTCATGGGACAAGATGCCAATCGTCTGAAGTTCGCAGCACAAGTCGACAAGCTCTCCCCTGGAGATAATTACCTGACTTTGAATTGCGCGGTTTGTTACTCTCTAGGTGTTGTTTCCAGATTGTTGAGCTATGAACCCGATAGACGGCATGTTGTGGTGTGTATGTCCTTGACAGTGGCGAGATTCAGATATCTCGACTTCGGCTCCAATGGAGTCGAAAGGCATTAGTGGCTACTGTTCCCCTGAAGGGAACAATGGTGTCATTAGTGCAACTCCCGCATGATTCCCGAGGGCTGGATATCCAGCTGCGCCAGTCGCATTTGGGTAGGCTCTCGTGCATCTGTGCTTGTTAATGCTCATGACACCATGTTACAAATAGTTGATCTCGGGGCAATCTCCCAAATGTTGTTGACGCTGTCCACTGGGCGTAATGACATCTCCGTGGCGACTATAAAGTTATCAGTACCTGGGGGGGTTAACTTCGACTATGCAAATGCTCAGGTGCAGAATCAAGGCCAGCAATGATTTAGTTTTTTTTGCTTGGCATCTGGTGTTAATACATATCTGGCCTTATAGCAGCAGGGAAATTCGACCCTTCCGAAAATTGTATCAAGCTTGCTGGTGTGCCGAAAGATACTAATTTGATCATCTTGGTCCCGCACACGGATGCTTCGAGGTTTGGCGCGATAGTGTGTCGAGAATACTTCCTCCGTGGATTACACCTGATAAATGCCCCAAAGACAATTGACGTCAATGTGACTTATAGCACAACCCCACAACCGACAGTTACACGAACATTGAGAAAATCAATTGTCGTTAACGTTTCGCTTCCTATTGCAGTCAATGTTGAAGACTTCTTCCGTGGGGAAAGGTCCTTTTCAAAGTCCATCAGTCTAGATTTCTTGCATTATAGTAACCTCTTTCACAGGCTGTTTTCGAAGTTTACCATATCTGCTACGACCCGCCAGTATGTTCGGCTGTCCTTGGTGGATCTGCAGGGGCCATCCCGTGGCCTCGAGGGCGTCAAGATCGCCAAGTATCGATCAAGTCATGCCATGATGGTGAGCCAGGTCTTGAGCGGTGCCCCGGTGTTACCGACCCTTCTGTAGACAGTTTCCCCAGATCGTCCCGTCAATTATGTGTTTACTATCGAATCCGAACAGCGGCCAGGTGCGTATCAGCTATTCTCAAATTTCCTTCTTCCTTTTTGTTTGATTGCTTTCAGCTGAACGCGGTTCAGTCTTGGAGCCCCTTAACCTAGTTATCGTGTATAGCATGCTCCACGAAGGTACCTTTCTAAATTTGATGGCCGGTGGTCAATTAATCAATAATACGAGCAGAGGTGGTGGCATTGGTACAGCGAATAATCGATGATGTCGCACAGACTTCGTACAACATTTCACAGGGTCGAGAACTGGCGGTAAATGTCATCCAGTACCTGGAGAGCGATGCAGCATGGGCCGAGTTGTATAGCGCCACAGGCGAGGTTCTGATCCCCAATACATTGAAAATCCACGAGGGACTTGAGGAGTTATTCTCCGATTTACAGCGGGTGCTTTACGTTTCCCCAAGATACGAGTCGCACCTCCTTATTTTAATTTTTTTAGAGGTTGGCGCAAAGCAGATCACACACAACGCCCTCATGCCTGTGGAGGGAAATCAGGATCCCAGTGGACGTTCCACGGATGAATGTCAGTGCAAGGTTTGTCATTGAGAACTGAGTGACTTGATATGTTGTATTCCAGATCATCGCTGCTGCGCGCATCAGGATTCACTCCGGCCCATTCGGAAACGGGGTCTCCCCTGAGAAACCTGCTCCCATCTACGCTGGGCAGCCCATTTCCGGCACCCTGTCCATTAGAACATCTCTGCATTGGGCAGACCCGGAGTACAAGCGGCCAAAATATGTACTACGCTACGATATCGAGGAACGTGTCAAAGATTGGCTTGTCTGCGGTCGAAAGCGAGGCGAGTTCGTGGCTCAGGTTAGTGCGATGAAATGTGTCCGTTTTCGTGACGCCACACACACCACTTATGTGAACACAGGACGCAGAGACATTCAGTGTCCCTTTGACCTTGATAGCGATGCATCATGGGGAATTGACCCTGCCCAAAATCGATGTCAAGCCATTGCCTCTTGCGGGCGACGGCATGGCAACGAATGTGTTGCCCAGTGCTGACACACACCAAGTTCACGGCGCTGAAAAAATATTGGTACTGCCAAGAGGCGGGAGAAGCACATTCGTAGTTGGCATGGGATTACAAGACGAATGATACGCGAAAATAATATGGCTAATACGTTGTCGTTTTCTTTAAATGTCAGACACGGCCAATAGATTGGTAGACTTTTCGAGTTGCGGATTTACCCTCCGGGTATCCAAACCATATGCCGAGGACGAGTGCAAAGTTTGATACGAGCAAGACTCCAGATGACAAAGAGGTCGAAGGGAACACGTTCCATGCGTATTCGATTCCACCCATAATTGCCAGTCTATCGTCAAATAGATAAGAGAAGACCCAAAGCAGCGTCAACACACTCACTGTAGGAGAAGCGGTAACTTTGTCCGCTGCACCAAGAAGGGGAGTTGTTGAAAGTACCACGAATAAAACTGGTAGTGCAGCGAACGAGCAAAGAGGATCCCGATCAGATTGGAGGTCATGAGCACCGTGGCAACATCTACAGTACCAATGAGCAAGTAACACTTAACGAGGAGAGAAATTACTTCACAGTCAGCTGACACTGGTGAAAGCGCCGCAGGAAACATCGGACGGCGAAAACCCTTGCGGAGAACGCCAATAACACCGCCGTCAGAGCGACACCACCTGAATAAGCCAAACGCAACCAGCACTGTGACATGGCCGACGAGCAAACTTCGCGCCCACGAACGACTAAGAAACACTTCTTCGTCCAGGAATCGCCAATTGACCGTCCATTCGTACAAGAACGCGCGTGACAAGTCGAAAGCATTTTGTACGTATGCCCAAGCGTCTTCTGCTAAAAACGAACGCGCGAGCACGATCTGGGTGACAAGCAAGACTAGTAGATGGTGCATGGTAGCTACTAAACCACGGCGCTTGAAGAGGATGACGAGGATACCAGGGAGGTACAACAATGCGGACATCTTCACAGACAAAGCCAGGCTAGTCTGGTTGTCAGCTCCAGTCAGATGAAGCTCGCTCGACGTGGAACTGACCTAAAGAGTAGGATACCCAAGCCATCCAAGGCCTCTTGAAAGGATAGTATAGCGGCCGGTACGAGAACCGCTGACCAACAGTCGTTGAATAACCGCAAAACAAATATGGAATGTAGTCTCTTGCTGAGGGGTAACAATAGGACTGTCCAATTTGGCGCGCCACCTTGCCTGTACACGCAGGACATGAGCACGAGGGAGGCGATATACAACGCTCCGTAGATTTGTTGCGTTAATCCAATGTTTCGACCTGCGTCGGTGATGCGGTACAAGAGGTGGTGAACGTGAACATGCCCAGCGGGGTATCTTGTTGTCAACAGTGAGTTCCGACCAGGTACTTGGTAGCAATGATTGAACTCTCAAACTCACACTAGTGGACCCGTAGGCCCGACTATCTCAGTATAATTTCGTTCTCCCTTCACGTACAGGTCAACTTGGACCATATACGTCTCCCAGTCGATCTCTGTATCTGTTTGTCACATGGTCATAGTAGATGCAGGAAAGCATGAGCCCGGACTGACATGGAATAAAGTGTATAATGAGCTGAGTAAGGATTGTATCCCCAAGGACTACAATACCGCTCAAAACACAGAAACAGCGTTTGTCAAGAAGCAACAAACACAGGAGCCTGTATCCTGAGTCGAGGAGGCCATTAGACAAGACAGTGTGAGGTGGACTGTCGGACATCTACGACGTTCAAGACTCAGTGTAACTTGGTATTTTGCGCAAAGGCGTTGATGTTGAACGTTTGATTATTGTGATGAATGACTGTTGGTGACGGACACTGCTACCGTAAAGTAACTTCATGACGGGAACCACTTCGGTACTGTGATTACAGCGACTGACAAGAACCTCGCGCCCAAACTACACCAGTGCGGGCGTGTCCCCGACAATCCCGTACCATTTCCGAGTACATTTTTCTCTATAAAAAAAAATGCATGGAAACACAAACGCTTCCATAGCCTGCAACATGAGCCGAATATGCAACCAAAACAAACAAGAGTGCTAAGTAGGACAACAATCAGAGCGCGCGAGGCAGAGTCAGAGCAGCGGTGGAAATGAGTACACTAAGAGCAAGAGTGGGGAACAAGACTAGGAATACTATATGACGCTTAGCCCTTGCGTTGCATCAGGGCTGCTCCTAGATTTTGTTGACTGTAGTCCATGGTATTAGGGTCACGAGAAGGAGTATTGTGCCCCGACGGAAGTGGCGACGGCAACCACCCAGGCGTAATTAGGCCGCTGCCACCTGCTCCATATACGAAACCACCACTGAGCCCTTCCATGGTGTCGGAATACCCTGTTGTCATAGCTCTGTCAACCATATGAAAGACTGGTGGCTAATACCGACGCACCAGGCACGAGGACACTATCCCAGAAGCCATTGCTGAAAATGTTCTCCATAGACAACATTCCCATTCCTTCGTCGGATGTCGGTAGGGTAGCCATAGTTGGTGGGAATGTGGACATGTCTGCAACAGGTCCCATCTCGCTGGTGAGGTAAAAGTCGTTCACACCATTCGTAGTTACTGCTGGCCCAAAGAGGCTCATATCATTTTGTCCTACCGTCTCGTCACCAACCATGACCTCGGTCTGAGGTTGAGTGTGCTGTTGGGGTTGCTGTTGGTGCTGGGAAACATCGGTCCGTGCGGAGATGAGTGCACGGAGGAATGTGCTGTACAGAGCAGGTGTATGGTGGGGGTTGATAGCAATTTCACCGAGGACCGTCGCAATGTCTTTCACGAGGTCGATGATCTTCTGCTCACTCTGGATATATTGTTGGAATTCTGGCCGTATGAGCTGGAAATATTATTAAGAGAGCAGTAACTCCCTTGACAATGCAGCTACTGACCTTGAGCAAACTCAGAACAGCATACGACAGAAACACAAAGTGCGAGTCGGGTGAATATCTGAGGAAGCCTTGTGGTGCCAGTTCGTCGCGTGCGATAACAGCAACAGCTGTGGCTGAGGTGTGGCACTTTGAAAAGAAGTAGGGGATATCGACAGGTGAGCGTTCGATGGCATTCTGAAGTCCAAATGAATGTATGACCAGTAAGTAGTAATGGAAATAAAATGTCATCATTGTGGAGGTATAATCCTTGAGGACCTCGTCACCTACGGTGGCAAGACAATGAGTTGGGTAATATAGCATATGAAAAACACTCACTTGTCGTTATCGCGCGGGCGTTCGTCCAATCATTCAGCCAGGCTACTATTTGCTGTTCAAAAGCCTTGATTACCAACAGATAGTCGCAGTCCGTTTGGAGACCGGACGGAGTATTGAGGCCGGAGTATAATATATCCAAGCTACGAGACACGATTCGTTGCAGTTCCTGAAGGATGGCTTCGATATGCTGGCCCGAGAAGATGAAGAACGGACTCACGACATAATTTGCAAGCGCTCGGTCACCAAGCGTGTCCTCGGGGGAGTGGATCCACTGGATGACATTACGTATAATAAGACTACAAAGAATCCAGTCAGGTCGTTGACACATCAAGGCGGGGATACCCACTCTTCCCGTATCGTATGAGGTTTGCCCATCTGAGCACTTGCGCTCCTATCAAGAGCAAAGCACAGAAGCCACGTACGCTCGCGATTGTGCACTTCCTTGTCACGCGCGCGACCTTCTGTGGTTTCTTGGCTTGTCACTGCTGTCTTGCGATGCAGGTTCAAGTCAGTGGCCATCCTTCCAATGGCAGTGTTAGACAAAGTGCATAACGTAATAGAAGATACACTGACCGGATAGCCATCCCCAACAATAGCCATGTTTTATCGTACTCGTACCGCTCAACAGCCCCACACCCCCATAGTGTGAGTAAGAGATAGGCCTGCACGATTTCAAGCGATTTATAGCCGCGAGCAGGTACGGCGAAGGCGAGCTTCTGCGCAAGCTCCGTGAGTTGAGAGTGAAGCTCTGGGCGATGCGTGTAAAACTTGGAGGCGATAGCGCAGACTAGAAAGTTGGATGAGATCTGGTCGTCGGAAAGTAGGGGGAAAGTAACATACTTGATGTTAGCAAGAAGGGAGATCTCGAACAGACGAGGGAAGGTGTGTGGAATTCTTGATCCAAGAGATGGCAGTGCATCTGTCGAGGTATCAGCCACACGTTGATTGTACTGCAACAGCAAGACGAACGTTCATATGGTCAAAGTAACTGGCGGAGGTTGAAAGTTGAGTTTGACAGAAGGAGGATGGAGGAATACGGGGTACGAACATATCGAATAACGCAACGACCTCTTCAGTGCTCACAAAGCTCAGCATCTCGGGTTGTATTTGTCTCTCGATGTATAGCCGCCTGAGTGGCAGGATGGAAATCGGACCTGAAAAGGAATGAGGGGTGACATAACTCTAGGAAAAGAGAGGAAGCAACCTGGTCTAAAGTAATTATCGCTGGCAACGCCGAGGCGACGATCTGAATCAGTATCCGATTGACGAGCGGTGAAGGATGTTGTGATGCCATGTGCTCTCCGATTCGCCAAACTCGCTTCGGCAAGCAAACCCAGGGGGTTCAATGCATTGTCGGGAAGGGAGTGTAATTTGGGGGAGGCGGAAGAAAGGGTGGTACTCTGGGCGGGATAGCTTTGCTGTGGCGGAGGTGATGGTGACTGCAGGAGGGCCTGGGTTTGAGCTGTTTGAGCCACCGGGGATGGAGAGCGGGAGATCATGCCGGAGGCCATGCTTGGATTTCCGATGGACCTGAGGACGGTATCGAGGGTGCGTTCCATTTTTCGAAGGGACCTTGTCAGGAGCTCGTGTTTTCTTGGGCTTGAGGGTGAGTAGTGAATATTTCACGAGGGATGAAAGGCTGACGGGCTCACTTGGAGGACCGTTTTCCACGGTTGGACTCTTCGAAGACGCATTCGTGGTTGCCAGCGAGGCAACGCTTGCAGGGTGGGCCTTGCTCGGCACCAACACATTTCATTTTCAGGCGGCGACAGACGGTACACGCGCTGGGGGAGGATGAGGGAGGGAGGGAGTAGGGACGCGGACGAACCCACCGAGCGCCCCTGGTGGACTTTGGCTTGTGCTCGTCCTTTTCGGCGGCAGGACTGGGGCCGTCTGTGAGGTCATCGGTGCGGGCCTTCTTCCTGGTAGGGTCGGCGAAGGCAGAGACGAGCGGGGAGGGGCGCTTTCCGTTTGTGGTGGGGGGAGAGAAGGACATGTTTTCTGCGGGAGGGGTGCCGATGGTGTCGGATCCCTGGGAGGAGGGTGAGGAGAGGGAGGGCGGGAGGGCGAGGTGATGGGACATGGGCTGCTGCTGGGGCTGTGGCTGGGGCTGGGGCTGCTGATACGGGTAGTAGGGGGGGTAGAGAGAGAGGGCAGGGTCGATCTGTGGGGAACGCGGCGGGGGCATGGCGGGCTGTGGAATGCCGTGGTCGCGGTGATGGATGGACATGATAGCGTCGATGCTGTGGGAGGGCTGCGGCGTGAGCATCGTCCTGGGCGCGGGCGAGA
>JBBPSY010000001.1:73469-97401 GCA_038093855.1 Rugiboletus extremiorientalis
TGACAGGAACACTAACACCGATGGTCCGCGGCTCAACGTACGTGCTGCAGTATCGAAGGAAGTTGCCTATTACAAGTGTGAGTTCGCCTAAACATATGTCGAGCCCACTCGTAGTTCCTCCAGGAGGCACCTCCCTTGGTGTGTCAAAGAGGGCTGAACCGTAGTCAGCCATGGTAGAGCAACCGCCTTTCTGTGCAAACAAGTTCAGTAACGATCAGGCAGTGGGCTGGCCTATGTGGCCACACGCCCAATTATGTAAAGGAATCGTCAACTGACAGCTCACTACGTCGATGAATCGAGGTACAGAGCGTGAACCTGCCTCGCGGGGGAGACGGGTGCTTGTTCCACCTGGTATCGCAAGACGGGCGGTCAGCACTCTGGCAGCATGGTACCATCCGGCGGCAAAGGTGAAGCACTCGTCGTTTTCTGTCTATGATTCGCTTGACTCGGTTTCGCACAACGGGGTTCTCGCTTCCTTTTCAGAAGCAAAGTCGACTTGTGGGGGACTCGGACGTTGCGCATCATTTTACTCCACTTGAAGGCCTGAGCAGCTACTCATGATCAATCATCACCTAACATTAGAGAGCGTACAAGTCAACGAACCGAGGATAGAAGTTCCCATTTTGAACGATCTCGACCAGCATGGCAGATTCGGGACCGAATCGGTAGCTGTGTTTTTTTTGTTCAAATATCGAGTGGTTGTGTGAACCACAACCACTGGTTCTGAGCAACGATATAAAGCTCTGATGATGGATGATGAAGATCAAAGACTAGTCTTCAATCATCAATATTCATCGATACTCATTGTTTTGAGTAAACGGCTCACTAGCACTCTTCGCAATCTGTGAAGCGTCAAAAATTCAATTATTGTACCGTCAATAATGTTGGCAGAAAACGCCGACCAACGGCGGAGGATTGTCGCGTGAGGTACAGTTTCCTGTCAGCGGTAACGAATGTGTTCTATCTGTCCGAGTCCTTCTGTTCGAAGTTCGGCCTTTGGGCCGTGTGGATACTCTACAGGCCATGAGCCACTCGTCAGCACACACAAGTGAAAATCTGAGTGATACACGCACCCAAACTGTTGTTGACAAGGACTCAACAGTACAGAATGTAAGCGGGTCACCGAACACGATCGGACAGACCCAGGACAGACAGGATATAGATCGAATGGGTCAGCTAATTACTAACTGAACTGATACGAGCCCTCGATACGCCATGTCGGATGAACACACTCCTGTAGAACGTTGAATAAGGGGAACGGCACCGGAGCGTTTTCATTTCGGAAACTGGCATATACAATTTCTGCCGATATCTCTATACCCATTGGGCAGGGGCTCAGATCCGGGGGAAGTGGCCAGCGTTACCTCGTTTTGAAATCGAAATGCCGCACGCGGTGATAGATCTCAAGAAGGACAGTAAACAGGTGGTGGAGCCATAGGTTACGAAAGTCCAAAGCCTAAATGAATCCATAACGCCGAGGCAAGACTCTGTGGGCGTATGGGGTAAACCAGATGATCGATACAGGGGAACCTGCAAGGTTGGCATTCGGAATTCCGCAACGACATGCTGTATGCAGCCGTGATCGGCATCCCGGCGCGTCGATGCCGTGGGTGTGTGTCCTCTCGGAGCTCAAAGCGGCATCCGAAAGCGGCTTTGCTTGGGTTGTGCAGGCAGAGTGGCTTTGATGCGCGTTCACAGATACTCTCCTCCTCCCCCACTCACTGCTCCAACGCGGCCATGAGCCATCAAGTACGTCCCTCGTTGGTGCTGGCACCATCAGTAAATACTACTACGTGTGTTTTTCTATGGCCTCTCGCTCCATGTTCACGTACTGACGCGTCGGTCTGTGGGACAGCGTGGTGACCACGACAACAACAACGACCACGTATGCCCCTATCCAATTGCCACCCCTCCCCCCGCAAACGGAGCCCAAGAATCCGAAGGACTATCCGCTGTTACACGCCAACTTACCTGCGTCTCTTCGGAGGTTCTCACTCGTCTTCCCAGGAGGCACTCACGCTACCTTCAGAGACGGCGAAGATGGCGAGGAAGAGATGCGGGAAGAAGAACCAGTTGCGAGTGGTGTCGGTTGGAGGATGCTTAAGCCCGAGGAAACTGCCGAACAGGCCAAGGTAGTTGGTCTCGTCGAAGCGGTCGAGCGCTTTGGTAGAAAGCGGTCGCACGGAGTTGACAACATGATGGAGGGAGTAGAACCAACGATGGATCGAGAAGCACATACTCCCCCGAGAAAGAAAGCGAGGCCCACGCATCTACCTCCAATCACAACGATGAATGCTGCAGCGCCGCCTTCACCACTTCCATCTCCGCACGGCTCGCCATCACCGCAGACAATCTGGCCTTCTGCACCTCCAAGCGGTGCCTCATCACCTCATCCCCAGCCTCCACTTCAACCGGATCTCGCTCTTACAACACTCTTGACCCTCCCATCATTATTGACCCATTTCACAAACCTACCGCAGCGGCTACAGTCGCATTTTCTGCTCACTCTCTTACGGCATTCCCCACTACCGGTTCTGCGGACACTCCACTCTGTTTTAACCCCGACTTTGGCTCGGGACTTCTTGACGCTCCTTCCCCCAGAACTTGTATCCCACATCCTCAGTTATCTCCCATACTCAACACTTGCACGAGCTTCGCGAGTCTCGAAATCCTGGCGTGCTATCATTGACTCGGATCCAGTACTCTGGAGAGATCTTCTCAAGAGTACAAAAATCTGGTTTGGAGGTGATAGTGAACGAGCATTCGCACGCTCGATCTACGCGCGTCGTCTGGCCGAAGCTCGTAAGATACCTTCTACTCTCCCCCTCCCCCATCCGTACAAACTACTCTTCAAATCGCGACACCTTACTCGGACGCGTTGGGTAACAAACGAGATGCCGAAACATCATACGTTCCCCGCTCATGGGACTTCTGTCGTAACCTGTCTGTTGCTTTCGCACGGGCGTATCATATCGGCATCAGATGATCACTCGATACATATCTATTCACCAGTAACCGGCGAGCTTTTACAATCCTTGGACGGTCACGACGGAGGCGTTTGGGCTTTAGCAGCTACCAAGGATACACTTGTCAGCGGTTCTACTGATCGCACCGTCCGGATCTGGAACCTGGCCACTGGACGATGCACTCATGTATTTGCCGGGCATACAAGCACCGTTCGTTGCCTTGCGATTGTCAAACCTGAATGGGTCGAGATTGAAGGTGAAGGCGGTGTCATTTCCAGGGAGAAATGGCCCAAGCGATCCGTTATCGTGACTGGAAGCCGTGATCATTCCTTACGAGTATGGACATTACCTCGTCCAGGTGACCCTGAGTATCGATGGATGGGTGCAGATGACGCGGATGTTGAGTTGTCTGAGGTAGGTTGCTGCTACGACGTCGATCTTTTTCTCATCTAATTCATTTTCAGGAGGACATCGATGAAAATCCATATCACAAATTACATCTTGAAGGTCATGATCATGCAGTTCGAGCGTTGGCCGCTCGTGGCCGTACGCTTGTATCTGGCAGCTATGACTGCACCGTACGGATATGGGATATCGTTACGGGTGTGTGTAAACTAATCTTGGTTGGCCATACTCAAAAGGGTAAGCTGTTCCCTTCCTCGAACCTTAGGACATTTCGTGTTTATACCGTCTCTAGTGTACAGTGTCGTGTTGGATCTCAACCGTAATATCGCATGTTCGGGGTCTATGGATGGGACGGTTCGCATCTGGAATTTGCGCAACGGACAATGTCAACATACACTGACAGGACACACTTCTCTGGTTGGTTTACTGGGCCTTTCGCCGTCTTTCCTCGTCTCCGCCGCGGCCGACTCCACACTGCGTATTTGGGATCCAGACACTGGCGAACTGCGCCACACGCTTGCCGCCCATGCAGGTGCCATCACATGCTTCCAACACGACGAGTTCAAAGTTCTTAGTGGGTCTGATGGAACATTGAAGATGTGGAATATTCGTGATGGAACGGTCGTGCGAGACCTGCTCACTGGAATCAACGGCGTATGGCAAGTTGTCTTCGAGGGTAGATGTTGCGTGGCAGCGAGCAATCGCAACACAACAACTATGCTCGACGTCTGGGACTTTGGAACCGAGGGTGATGATGACTGGTTTGGAGAACCGCCTGGTGGGATATACGATGACGACACAGAGGACAGCGAGGTAGAGGGGCAGGCAGATACGGATGCAATGGATCAGGACCCCGAGGCTGACCCAACAGAACAGTCAGCAGAGCAAGGTGGACCGCTCCGCGATATCGTTGATGATAACGACTCCTCACGTATTCCATCCGATACAGAGGACGAGTCGATGGAGCGATCCGACGGGGTTGGGAGCTCAAAGTGGGCGAGAAGTACGTCCTCCCGGCCGACGGTTTCTCACCACAACAAAGCACTGGCCGGGGAGGGTTCACTGAGGCGGAGTAATCCTCTACCTTTGGACGGCATACCTGCACGTTTACCGGCGAACGAGACGCCGACACGACCACGGATACGGCCAGCCGCAAGGAATGGCGGTAGACGGTAGTGCCAGCTGATCGTGGACGTGCTCTGCACAGAATTGGTGCATCAGCTTATATTCGTCGCAGCTGGGTTTGGACGTTTCTTGCGACATTCCTAGCTTTGGGAATCGCTCGTTGATACCTCCATGGGGGTACTCTCCCGACTCGTTCGTTAGGGATGTTTTTATGGTGGACGCAACTGGTACTATGGTAGATTAGTAACATTAAACTGTTGGGATTACACAGTAGTCGTGGGAAATAGATAACTATTATATCATAGCTTACGATCGCTCCTGCCGTCAGGCTCAAACTCGAACGACATCGATGGACTCCTTCGACAACTTCCAGTACGATTCTGCCTCCTCTTATGGCGGCGCCCACAGCGTTGTCGATGACAATTCTTCTGTCTACACCGCGACAACAAACGGCCCAGTCGATCTCAGCGGCCTTTCTATCACCGACGATCGTTCTGTCGTGTCCTCCACAGACCACAATGGTCATCACCACACCTCACGTTCCACCATAGATGAAGATTTCGATGGTGTCCTTGACGACTTGAAGGACGAAGGCTCCGTCGATTTGCCACCGCACGCCTGCAGGTGTGTAGACCACCACGCTTCAACTATATGCGGCTGATAATTGCCATCTAGTTACTGCGGTATTCATTCCCCAGCCTCGGTCGTCAAGTGCCTTGTTTGCTCTAAATGGTTCTGCAATTCTCGCGGAAACACTTCTGCGTCCCACATCGTCAACCATTTAGTTAGGGCCAAGCACAAGGAAGTGATCTTGCATGCCGAGAGTCCCCTCGGTGAAACGACTCCAGAATGCTACAACTGCGGTAGCAAAAACGTTTTTATGCTCGGTTTCATACCTGCAAAGAGTGATACCGTCGTCGTTTTATTATGCCGGTACGGTTGTTCACCTTGACTGCCTCTTGCTTGCTCACCCGCGTTTTCAGTCAACCTTGCGCAGCGACTACAAAAGACATGTCGTGGAATGCCGCTCTCTGGGCCCCGTTGATTGATGACCGTTCTTTCCTTTCTTGGTTGGTGAAGCCCCCTAGCGAGACTGAACAGCTTCGCTCTCGTCAGATCTCATTTAACCAAATCAACCGGTTAGAAGATCTTTGGCGCGAGAACGCCAATGCCACTCTTGAAGATTTAGAGAAGCCTGGTGTCGATGACGAGCCGCAATCGATTTTGATGCGATACGAGGATGCTTATCAATACCAGAATATCTTTGGTCCGCTCGTCAAGATAGAGGCGGATTATGACAAACGACTCAAGGAGAGCCAGACCCAAACAGACATTACTGTGCGTTGGGACCTCGGTCTGAACCAGAAGAGAGTAGCATGGTTTTGTTTGCCGAAGCTTGAGAGCGGTGAAGTGAGGCTTGCGGTGGGTGACGAGCTGAGGTTGAGGTATCAGGGTGAATTGCACAAGGCTTGGGATGGCGTCGGCCATGTCATCAAAATACCGAACAGTACGCCGGCCCTCACATTTTCCTCCCTCACTGGCTGAACCCATTTGCAGATGTGTCTGACGAAATTGGACTGGAGCTTCGAAGAACGGAAGGGGTCCCCACTGACATTACCCACGGTTTCTCGGCCGACTTTGTCTGGAAGTCAACTAGCTTTGACCGGATGCAACTGGCTATGAAGACGTTCGCAGTCGACGAGAAGAGTGTGAACGGCTATATCGTAAGCACGTACTGAAAATTTGATGTGTCAGGTTGCGCTAACATGTAGAAATAGTATCATAAACTTTTAGGTCACGAAGTGGAACCTCAGGTACTCCGAACCCAGATGCCCAAACGCTTCTCTGCACCAGGGCTTCCGGAGTTGAACCATTCCCAGATGTATGCGGTCAAGAGCGTCCTCCAGAAGCCACTTAGTCTTATCCAGGGTCCTCCCGGAACCGGCAAGACGGTCACTTCTGCATCAGTCGTGTACCATTTAGCGAAGATGAACCCTGGTCAGGTGCTCGTCTGTGCACCGTCCAACGTTGCCGTCGACCAATTAACGGAGAAGATACACGCCACAGGCTTGAAAGTCGTTCGCCTCACGGCCAAGTCCCGCGAGGCCCTGGATTCTAGTGTTGCGTTCTTGACATTGCATCAGCAAGTCGCGAACAGTACCACTCATGTTGAGCTTCAAAAGCTCATTCAATTGAAGAATGAACAAGGAGAGCTGAGTTCAAACGACGAACGCAAATACAAGACCCTCATTCGCCAGTGCGAGAAGGAGATTTTGGGTGTGGCAGACGTGATTTGTTGCACGTGTGTTGGTGCTGGTGATCCGAGGTTGAGCAAGTTCAAGTTCAGAACCGTCCTTATCGATGAAGCGACCCAAGCTGCTGAGCCAGGTATGTCTTCCAGAATCTTTCTGTGATCAATTATTTGAACTTGGACGCCCAGAGTGCATGATTCCCCTTGTCCTTGGTTGCAAACAGGTTGTCTTGGTCGGTGACCATCAGCAACTTGGACCGGTCATTATGAACAAGAAAGCTGCTCGTGCTGGCCTCACACAGTCGCTTTTTGAGCGTCTCGTTGTCCTTGGCAATCGCCCAATTCGACTTCAAGTTCAGTATCGCATGCACCCATGTTGCTCGGAATTTCCATCCAATATGTTCTATGAGGGCACATTGCAGAATGGTGTTACTGCCCCCGAGCGTCTCCGCAAGAATGTCGACTTCCCTTGGCCTGTCCCTGATACTCCAATGTTCTTTTACCAAAACTTGGGACAGGAAGAGATATCGTCTAGTGGAACATCCTTCCTTAACAGGTATGTAGGATTGGATCACTCCTGAGACGCACTCTTACATCATTCACAGAACGGAAGCCTCGAACGTGGAGAAGATTGTCACGAAGTTCTTCAAGTCTGGTGTTGTTCCAGCACAAATTGGCATCGTTACACCGTACGAAGGGCAGCGTTCCTACATCGTCAACTATATGCAATTCAATGGCTCACTCAAGAAGGACCTGTATAAGGAGATCGAAGTTGCCAGCGTGGACGCATTCCAAGGCAGAGAAAAAGATTATATCATCCTCAGCTGTGTTAGGAGCAATGAACACCAAGGGATTGGTTTCTTGAACGATCCCCGACGACTGAACGTCGCTCTCACTCGTGCTAAATATGGCATCGTCATTCTTGGGAATCCAAAAGTTTTGAGCAAGGTAAGCTACTCTTATCGCAACCCGCGCATACCAAGGTTGTTCAATGTTGGTCTATAGCACCCCCTGTGGCATTACCTGCTTACCCATTACAAGGAGAAGAACTGTTTGGTCGAAGGTCCACTTAACAACCTCCAGCCAAGCATGATTCAGTTTAGCAAACCCCGCCGCGCTCTCAAGATGGATTCGTTCCGCCGGCACGAAACCAACGCCCGCGAGTACTTGCCTAGCAGTGGCACTGGACGATCCGGTACTCCGAGCCGCTTCGATGCCAATTTCTACCGTACCCATGATGCCCTTGCATACATTCCTTCTGACGTACAGTCCTTGCGTTCACAGGCGACCTACTCGTCCGGTCTTCCTATGTTCGCCGCTGCTGGTGGTTTCCCTTCTGGTGTGCCTCGTGGGCCTGGCGGTGCGGGAAAACGCAGTGCTTATGGAAGTTATGCGAGCTCCATTATTTCCCAGGATGCTGGCCCTCCTAGCAGTGCCAGTATCAGTGGCGGCAGCTTAGGTGGATCGTTAGCCTACTCCCAGTCAGATCGTCTTCGCAGACGTGGTTCGTTCTCTTCGGCTGCAGGAACCGACATGGGAAGCATGAGCGGATACGATTACAAGAGTCAAGATGGAACGACGGATGCAGATGACATGAAGAGCCAATACACTGGGACTCAGTCGGGCGTCACTGTGTTCTAACCTCGTCTTGGTGCCGACCACCACCTTGGTACGGTGTCGCCCAACGGGTTGAACAGCTTCCGCGATCCGTTTTTGCCACTGGCCGAACGTCGGCATGCACTTCCTTGCGAGGGTGCATCTCTCATGGCCGAGCCCTCTTATCGCAAACAACCGCGTTCTCGGTACTCCCCATTGCCTGTCCATCCTCTTCTGTCCGCTGTTTCGACGGCAGGGTAGCCTCCCGGTTGGCAACTCTCTTGAAAACGAATAGTGGCCACCTTGTCCAGCTGGGGGCAGTATGACTAATCGCCATGATTCCGACTGTTGTGTAGATAGAATGTTCCTGTATGAACAATTATGACGAATATGAAGTTATGAGGTCGATCGACTGTTGCATTGCTACCTCGAACACCAATGAAGACCACGACAGACTCGTGAATACAATAGGGTGAACCCAAACTCTGGGAGGAATGCGCAATAGCCGTACAAAGCCCAGGTTATCGTCATGCTTTGCGTGTGCCTCTCCGGGGCCCGGCAGAAGTATCCTCGGAAATGGCTCTCCGATGTGACGAAGGAGGTGCAGACTGAGCCGTATGTTGCGCCTGCATGGTATCCTCTGTTGGCAACATACGAGCTTGTGTGAAGAATAGCTTTGCGTCCCTCTCCGCGATGTTCTCGATGTAATACGTGTTTCCTGGCATAAACTTTATTCTTCTGAAACTGTTAGATGGATGGGTGATGTACGAACCTCGGGGAACAAGGAACATCCCGCCAGTGGTGATGATGAAGCTAGTTTCGTGTATGAAAACCGAGACCGCGCCTTGAATCACATAAAACACCTACAAGGAAATCAGAACTGCACAAAATATCGAGAATGAAAACGTTTTATGCACGTATGTGTTATCTTTGGTAGACTTGCTTGGTTTCTGGGACTTTGGAGGTATGTGCATTTGACCAGCCGCGACAAACTCGCCCTCCCCAAAGATTTTTTGGAAAAACCAGTTGCTGTTTGCAGCTGGTTTGGGTTCGATCATATTGGCCAAAAAGGCGACGCCTGAGCGGGTCGTTCAAGTTAGCGTTCCAACCGCGCTTGAATTTTGATGTGGCCCTTACGTCGTGAAACTTCCTCCTGTGTGTCATAGTCAATGACAGTCGCATTAGTAGGTGTGTTGTCGTCCCATCCCTCCTCTGGATTGAACGGCGTGTCTCTCCCTTTGCTCTTGCCACGAATTCCTGCTCCACGTTTACGTTTGCCCGCTTTACCGAGAGGTTTGGCCGGCTCCTGAGGGATGCGGATGATCTCCTTGATCTGGGGAACGAGAATCAAATCGGAATCACGTCGTCCGTAGACAACCTTCTCTTGCCGCCACCACTGCAAGGGCTGGAAGCGGTGGCGTCGCCCGCGTCGCACGCCTTCTGGGGTAGGGGAACCTGCAATTGTCTGAGTCAAGGGAGTGCACCAGGTCGTGATACGCACGCTCGACAGGGGTTCTGACAACCCGTTTCTCTGGTCGTGGCCTCTTGGGCTTGGTTTGCTCGTTCCTCGACTTCTTTGCTGGGGGAGCGCTCTCGTCATCATCCTGCGCGTTCTCGACTCCTTCGAGACCCTGTGCAATATCGTCCTCTAACCCGTTGGTATCGTATGTTTCAGGATTCATCGGTTCGTCTTCTCCGACCGGATCTGCTCTCCGTTTGCCCTTGTCAATCTTCTTGGTTTGGGCGACGACTGCTTGTTCTCCGTCTGCAGCCTCCTCGTCCTCTCCCACATCCTCTGGGGTGTCTTCGGGGGTTCGTGATCTCGGCGGACTATCGTCGGGTTGCGGAGGCTCGAAGTCGTCGAACGCTCCCGGGTCTGCATAAGCGACATCGGGGTCTGGGGTCAGTTCGGGGGGAAGAAATGACTTTGAGAGTGTGGATGGGCCCCTGCCATTGGTCGACGATGGTCGCACAGGTAGATGCGACTTTGGAGAAGGAATTTGATCATAGTCAATGTCGGGTGTCCGCATCAGGGGGCGAGAAATAATAGGTCGCCTCGAGCTATCGGCAGCATAGACAGCGTTTGTGTTCGTAAAGTACGCCAGGGGGCTTCCCTGGATGCCTGCGAGATACCATACATGAGATTGTTATACTTGCGCTGGTCTGATGCCGCTGCTCACTCTCAGCCAAATCCATGGACATCTCGCCATCCTCGTCTACTTCTGCAACAGGAGGGGCAATAGATATGCGCTTCTTCTTGGACTTGATGCGTGGGGGTGTCCGATTGTCGGCTTGTTTTATGACCTGCTCGAAGGGCTCGAACTCGTCCGAGTTTCTGTCGACGTAGGCGACCGCCATCCCTGTTTTCTTGCCGCGTGCGAGATCGTCTGCGCGGAAGGGGATGTGCTGTCTCGGAGGGCCTCTTCGTATCCCGAGAGAGGACTTTCTGCGGTCTGTGGACTCTCGCGGCATTGCTGCGTGTCGTCGTCGTCGCCGTCGATGGCAGCGAGCTCGAGGGTGGTCGTGGGGAAACAAACAAGACGCGACGCGTTAATCAGTCACGTTATGTCACGCGATAATATTGTCACGCTGAGTACGAGAGTAGCTAGGGAGCGACCGACTTCGCCATGGCTGACTTGAGTAGGAAAAGCGTCGACCCCTGCGGCGGCGCCTTGTTCATCCTCCTTGCCCCCACCACGTTCAACGTCGCCTGGGTCGTCAACTCCTGAACACTACGCGGCGGCGCTGCTGCAATGTACTCGCGAGAGCCAGGCGGATGTGGATTGCTCCGGAAGTGTGACTGCTCATCCCAAACCCTCAGGTGTATATCGACGCCCGCCGCCTTCAGACCCTGCCTCTCCCCTACGACGCTGGGCCAGCTAGTAACGTCCACCCTCTGTGGCCTGATCATGACCTCTCCGGTGCGGCTGGGGTCGTCCCAGACCATTGGCCACGCCAGCCCGGCGTGCTTCTTCTGCACACGACCGATCATCCCTGCAAACGATGCCAAGTAGCATGTCGAGGCTCTTTCCCTGCCCTTCCAGTCGTCCGCCAGCCGACCTTTGCGCTCCTTGGTCATCAAAAAGGTTTGGAGAGGCGAATATTGTGCATAGCTTAAGCCGCCAGAGGTGTGTGGCAGGTGCTCGAGCTCCCTGCTGCGCGGGTTGGATCGGCGCCGTTTTGAGAAATGAGCAGCGATGAGGTCGTGCCACGAGGCAGACGACTTGTGCAAGTTGGCGAGCTGGTACGAGGTCATGTCGCCGAGCTGTTCACGGGCTATCCGTTCCTTGAGGAAGGTACCGCGGGAAGCACGTATTTTGTTGAGATACAGCGCAAACTCCTTGCGCGTCATGACTTCGAGGTTGGGAATGTATGACTGCCGCCAGTGTTCTGGGCCCTGTGTCTGGGGAACGTAGTCGGAGTCGGTGATGTGCTCCGGGGCCGAACTCTCTCCAAACCAGGCCTTGTGGGGAGTCATTTTCAGCTCGTCCCAGTTCTTTATCCACAACGCCTGTCGCTCTGCAGAGTTCCATTCTGTCTGGTGCTCTGGGGTGTCGACGTTCTTTACGGTGATGTAGGCACCGCGCCGACGGAGGGGAAGGGGGCGTTTGAAGCCCCAGTGGCCGCGGTGGGCATCACCGCCGTGTGTGGTGTATACTTGGCTGATGCGAGGGTCGAAGGAGGCGAACTTGGAGTGTCTGAGGAGCGTCCCAAAGGTGGACTTGGCCAGCGCTGAGGAGGGCATCGGTCCAAGCATGGGGAGGACTTGTCCCGCGTATTTTTTGGGTACACGCCGGCATCTTCCGGACGGGTACATAAACGAGCGGACGGGCTCGACACAGACTCAACGACGTCCAAATTACCGTTCGTCCTGTTGCACGCGCAACGTCCAGGATGGGTGGTCCAGACAAACGTCGGAGACGGATCCTCTGCAGTCGTCTCAAAAACAGTCTTTGCTGATGTTCCTCCCACCGGTCGAGGGATCAGGATGCAGGATCACCTGGAGACGTCCACATTCCTCTCCCTGCAGCACGACACGACGCGGAGAGTGAGTTTTTGCTCCCCCACAACGCGCGTGCCGTCCCCGTCTCTGAACAGGCCTCGTCTAGATGTGAGTGTCCGTGTTTTATTGGAATCGGCGGTCGCACACCAAGGATGAACATCCTGGTAAAAGCACACATCCCGCCCGCGAGGGTCCTCCCAGTGGGGGGTGTCGTCCGGGGCTCCCACAGACCCAGCGGCAGTTGGAGGTGGATGGAGAGTTGAAGGCGAGGCCGAGGTGTCCGCGACCGTCTGCCTGTCCTCTCACTGCTCTGCCGCTGCGCTCACGTCTTTCTCTCGCAGCGACAGGTCTGGCGTAGATATGTAGCGATGTAGTAGTGTGAATGAATAGAAGTGGATGCTGGAATCTCGCCAAGGCAACTGGCTCAGCCGAGTGGCTGGCAGTCAAGATTTTCCGTTCGCTCCCTCGCTTTCTCTTTCGCGCGCATCACCTCTGCTGTCCAAAAAACAACGCGCGTCTGCGACTCCATCGAGTCCACCGTCGACGCACGTACTTGAATCCGGTTCTCCTCTTCCCCTCTCTTTTTTTTTCTTTTTTTTTTCCGTTTTTATTTGGCCGCCGGACAGACCTCGCCTGTCTTTCCGTCCCAAACACTCCCATCGACCCAGTTCCCGCAGATTTCGGCGCTTTCCTCGCTCGACAGCATCGTTGGATCGCGTGTTTTGGAGGTACACACCTGCTGGGCTTGCTGCACCATCCAAACTGACCACCGCTGCGCCAGTCCTTCCGAATCGAAAGTGAACCATCCCTCCTCCCAGCGTGTAGGCCGTATTGAGTTCAGTCCCTGCAGTGCTTTCTCCTTCAAATGAAATGTACCACCGCGCCTACCCATCAGTTCGTTCCGTGCCTTCGTCCAACATCCCCCCCATGCCCTCGTCAAGTCCGCGTCTAGCACCGCTCCCACCTGCCACCCTCGATAATTTGTCAAGCAAATCATCAGGCCTCCTACTCAACCAGACGCCTGTCGACGTATCACCCGAG
Organism: Rugiboletus extremiorientalis; assembly: GCA_038093855.1. Taxonomy (NCBI): domain Eukaryota; kingdom Fungi; phylum Basidiomycota; class Agaricomycetes; order Boletales; family Boletaceae; genus Rugiboletus; species Rugiboletus extremiorientalis. Next base: position 86,857 of record JBBPSY010000001.1, read on the forward strand.
GTCCGTGCGGCATCCAAGGACTCCACATTCTGCGGGATGCCTTTGAAATATCTATCGTGAGTCCCGTCCGTGTTCACGCTCGCCTCGACAACTAAAAGACTTGTCCTCTTCAAGGCTTGTCACCCTTGCCGTGCAGAATGCGTCACTGTCCATTGTGATGCACTATTCACGGGTCTCCACCCCGGCCCATCTAGCATACTCTCCTGCCTCAGCCGTCCTTTTGGGGGAGATAATAAAGGGTTCGATATCCTTTTTGATCGCACTGTGGAGGGCTAGGGATGCAGATCTACCTCTGTCTTCCCGCAAATCTTTATGGGGTTTCGTGTATTCGTTTGCTCCCTGGTCCACTCCCTTCCGTCAAGTATGCAGCGAGGTCTTCAGCACCGATTGTTGGAAGCTCTCAATTCCTGCCATGCTATACGTCGTGCAGAACTCCCTTCAGTTCGTTGCCATTGCGAACTTGCCTGTCGCCTCGTTCCAGGTCGCATACCAGATGAAGATTTTGACCACCGCTGCATTCTCCGTCGTGCTCCTTCGGAAGAGGCTCTCATCAACAAAGTGGCTCTCATTATTCTTCTTAGCCATTGGTGTTGGCATCGTTCAAGTTCAAACATCCACCTCGAACACCAGACAAAGCGAAATCCATGTGGGCAGCGCTCACGACGCAGCACCGCTGCATATCCATATCATGAGCCCGCTCAAAGGCTTTGGTGCAGTCACGGCCGCTTGTTTCACCTCTGGTCTAGCCGGGGTGTACTTTGAGATGGTTCTCAAGAATTCAAAGGCCGATCTATGGGTCCGGAATGTCCAACTGTCTTTGTTTTCCCTCCTCCCGGCTGCCGTGCCCATCCTATACGCCCCTCAGTTCCCCACGTCCGACGGTCTCATTGCCTACATTTTCCGCAACTTTGGCGGCTGGGCATGGGCCACGGTGGTGATCCAGGTCTTTGGTGGCTTGATAACAGCGGTTGTCATCAAATATTCGGACAATATCCTCAAAGGCTTTGCCACGTCCATCTCAATCATCCTTTCCTTTCTTGCCTCAGTGGTGCTCTTCGACTTTCATGTCACGCTCTCCTTCATTATTGGAGCTTCCACCGTGCTCGCTGCCACTGCAATGTACAATCAGCCAGCACCCAAGGAGCCCCACATCGTCCTCTCTTCAGGGAGTAAAACACCCTTTCCAGACCTTTCCGTCGGCAAAAAGGATCCTATCCTCGGGGAATTCCCTACCAAGAAGCCGTCACCATTTGGAAGCCCTCGAGTGATTGCCTCGGCACTCGGACTGGGGGACAAGTCGGGAGCTGTGGTAGAGAAGGAGTACTTTTCGGAGATGGAGTCTACATCCCGGTATCTCAACGCACCTTACGGCTCGCCCTTCCCATCGCGCACCCCCACTCCCCGACCAGAAGAGCGACCGTGATGTGTCATGGACACCCTGGACATTTGAACTCTTTACCATACGACTTCTAACGTGATGATCAAATATACCCCCGTTCTATTAGACGTTTGCAAGCCTATCTACAGCTATTGCTCGGCAACTACCCCCGCGTTGCGTAGCATCGACCAATCCCAAGCAAGCGAAATTTATTTCACTTATATAACGTTGTTAACGCCCTCCACGGTTTTTTATCGCTTTGCATCGAATCCCTTTTTCGTTGTTGTCATGCCTGTGGGGTATCCTCGTGCGTCTTCCCGTTCTATTCGTGTGCATTCTCTACGTTTTTTCTTGATTTCACCCCTTCAACTCCTACTATCATCCTTGGTTGATGCACGGGACAGAGAACAATGCCCGCTATTTTGACGTACAGGGGCCCATAGGCGTTTGATAATATCTTCCTAGAGTAGGACGCTCGCTGGCATTTTAGTCCAGTGTCAGCTGTAATAGGCTTTCGCTTTATTAACCTTGGATCAAAAAATAAACAGAGAACGATGGGCCTATGTCTATTTGATGAGCACTGCCACCCATATATCGAGCATGCAAACCAACAACCTGTACAACGGGCGGGAGGCAGAAGTCATCGCCCAGGTGTGTCCGCCTGCCCCCCTGGCTCGCATTGGCCGTCTGAGATCACCCTAGTTCAGTGACGGCTACTCGTACTCTAAAACCAAACTAGACGCAAGTCTTCGCGAGTTGGCACAGGACCACAAGTCGGTCAAATCACTCAAGGGCCAAGTGACAGTGAAGAAGGACGACGTGGATCTTATCGTGCGTGCATTCGATATATCGATGTCAACACCGTCTCTGACCGCGTTTCAGGTGAAGGAGTTTGACATCTCCCAAACGCAGGCGGAGAAAACACTCTCTGAAAACGGCGGTGATCTCGAAACGACGTTGCGCGCTTTGGTCGCCAGCTAGTTGTGTTGACAAGGGTTCATACGCTCACTGTATTTTATCCGACTCGTCGTTACGCAGAGAAGGGGTGGGCTTGAGAACCGACACTCCTTGAGACCAGCACTCATTCGACGGGTGTAGACGATCCGAGCTGACAACCACGCCTTCCGTCACCACGACAGTACGGTATCAACATGTCGATCGACTTGGAATGGCACAAGCTCGACTCGTCTCTCGCAAAGACGTTGGTCGACATCCTCAACAGACAACTCACCAACACCCAACGACCGTCCTTTATCGGGCCCGTCGAAATCACAGGACTCGACTTTGGCACGAACGCGCCCGAGGTCGAGCTCGTGGACATGCGCGACATACACCGTGATTTCCTCGAGGACGATTCGGACGCAGAGTCTGAGCAGGACAACGTCAAGGTGACAGAGGGTGCAGCAGGCGAGGACGGGGACGAGGACGAGGACGGATTCGAGTGGGTCTCGCGAAGGGCGGCGCGACGTGGGCTGGCAGAGGACACGCTTGCGTACCACCACCTCCCGCCGCACGTCCGGTACGGGCGGGGACCAGCCGTGGACCTCTTTGCATCGACGCCGGGCCTGGGCTCGCCGCGGGACATGTGGAGCGCTGCTGGCGCGATGCCGATGCACATGAACATGAGCATGCCGAGCTTGGGCGATTTCAGACCCGTCGTCGCACCCAGACCGCCATCTGGCGTGTTTCGTCCTGGCCCGCTCACGTCGTCCCCCAAGTCGGGCTCGCTCCATGGGTCGGCGTCATCTTTGGCCGTCTGCCATCCGACGACGACACGGCATCCGTCGCCCTCACCGGACGCGTCGTCGGGCCCAGCACCCGATCAGCAGCAAGAGGCACGACCAGACCTCCAGTTACACCTCCATCTGAATTGGCACTCGAATCTGCGCTTGACGCTCACGACCTCGTTGCTCATCAATTATCCGTCCCCGTCTTTCATGTCGCTGCCGATCAAACTCTCTGTCATCGGTCTCGTGTTCAATGGCGAGGTTGCAGTCGCATATGAGGGAAGTCGAGGGCGCGTTCATATATGCATACTGGACGAACTGGACCCGTACGCGCCTGCATGCCGACGAGAACGAGAGCGGAGCCAGTCAAGTACGCCGCCGGACATGGATGAGGATACAGGGGGGAGACGAGAAGGAAAGCCTCTACCAATTGGCCAACGCCTGTTGCCATCCATTTTGATCGAAAGCGAGATCGGCCAGGCAGACAGACACATGTTGAAGAACGTGACGCGGGTCGAGCGGTTCATTCAGGACGTCATACGGAAAACGGTCGAGGAGGAACTGGTGTTTCCAAACTTTCATACCCTCATCATGGGTGACCAGTCACAATAGGGCGACGTGGAGAATCAAGTGTGTAGAGATACAACATGGGTGTACAACTTGAATGCGTACGTGTCATGCAAGCAACTTGCTCATGTACGGTCCATCGAGCTCGTAGCCAAGCTTTCGATAATAGTCTCGTGTACCAACGCCTAGGGATACCTCGTGAACAAATTGTGCGTCAGATGAGCGATGGCTTACCCGAAATAACAGCCAGTTTGACACTTCCGTGCTCTTCCCTTGCTATCCGTTCTGCCTCCTCCATCAGCAACGTACCAAAGCCCTGATGCTGAAACTTGGTCGGATCACGGCCATGTACCGGTACTGCTGTCCCATAGACGTGTAGTTCCCTCACTATACTTGACCCGCCCTCTGCGCCCTCCTTGCGAACTAGCTCCGGTCTGAATGTGCCTTCATCCGAGCATTTACGGAGGCGCAGTAGCCCAACGAGAATGTCTCGCTCAGGGTCCTCATAAGACAAGAATGTCTCCCATCCACCGTTTGCGGTGTAGTCCCGACGGAGAAGCTCTACCGATTCTGGTCGAACCTTGTGGTGGATTTCGTGGATCTACAAATAGGACGAATTCGTACAGGCTAGCGTGACAGCATGGGAGGACTCACACCGACTTCACGAAAACGGACATCTCGACATTCAGCCCCAAAGTCTTTCATGCGATTGAGAGCGAGTTCCCGCAAGTTTCCCGAGTTTTCACAACCGCTCGTCACAAGAGGAAGCGGTATATCTCTGTAAGTACATCAGTAATGGTAATGTTCTATTCCAAGAACGATGAGATTTACCTCTGGACCCGATACACTCTCGTCCATGGAGGAACCAGCGCAAGAATCCGAGCAACCACATCGACCAAAATGTTGGGTGTGTAATTCTTATATCGCCCAGTACGCCAAAGCTCGTACAGACCAGTTCCACGAATCACCAGAGTTGGATATATTTTAAGACCATCGCTCCTAAATGCAGGGTTTTCGAAATACTCCTTGAATTGTTCGAGATCTCTCTCAAGCCCAACGTTTGGGAGGTCAGGCATCATGTGTGCGACAACCTTGAAGCCAGCGTCCTTTGCAAGATGGAAAGACTCGGACACTGCACGGACTGTGTGCCCACGGTTAGTGTCCCTCGCAACGTCCTCGTAAACGGATTGTACTCCGATCTCTAGACGGGTGCATCCGTAACGGAGCATCTGGCTACGATTAGAAATGCTTAGACATGGTCCTCGATCAAGGCCAGTTACCAGGCTTGCCTGAGATGGGGACGGAGGCAGTAGTCTGGCCGAGTTTCGATGGTAATACCAATGGCTTTTGACTTGCTCTGCTCCGAGTAACGAACCGCTTCGTCGACGTCCAGACCGGTAAATCCTGAGAGGGCATTGTGTAGCTGAGCGATGAATTTTGTGCGATAATCCTCTGGCATGCTCATGAACGTGCCACCCATGATAATGAATTCGACCTAGGTAACGTAGTTCGACTGGCCATTGACGGGGAGAAGGACGACCACGAACCTTGTCAACACTGTGACCAAGAGCCTTTAATTGCTCGACGCGACCGCGCGTTTGTTCGTATGGATCATAACGGGCTCGGATGGCACGCATACTCGTAGGCTCGTACCCAGTATAGCTTTGCGTACTGTAGTCGAAATCGGAATCAGGCCCACCGGGGCAATATCTGTATGGAACGTCAGCGGTCAGGTGATAGGTCGTTCCGATATCAACGCACTCACACACAGATATTCCCCGTCATGGCGATGTGCGGACATCGATGGGGCTTGCACATGACCGCAACTACTGCAATCTAGTCGACGAAAAGAATAAGCACCGTGTTGGGTAGACGGTGGGTATAGGACAAGCGCACCCCACTCGCAGTCCGTATCGGCCGCGCACGAAGCTTTGGAAGGAGCGCCTTCTTGTAGTCGTCCGGAATCGCGCTGATGATGTCGACAAGTCTGGGGACCCCTCCAAAGCCAAACTTTTTTGACATCTTGGCGCGAAGCTCGTTTAGAGAGACGGTTTCGTTGGCGTCGTGTGATCTGATCAACTCTGCAGCGATCGCCGAGGTGACTCGTAGCAGGATTTCGGCCTGTGATGGGCCTCCGAGCGAAGGTCAACCGAGGCTGGGTGGGGATGCAGGTGAGGACTTACCATCAGTTTTGGTCCCGACGACCATCTCTGAGGTGCAGGTTTGGGTCAATCTGTCACATTCTATTCCGTTGTCACGCCTCGGAGCCCATTGACATGCGCCACATGCTAGTCCGACGCTGTCCTGCACACTGGAGACGACGCTATCATGCACGCTCAACCACCCCATCGAAGGGAGACAAGGGTGAGTCAATCAATCGAAGGTGCCACTTGACAGATTTTCCAACGTCATACAGTCGTGGTGGCAATGTCTGGCGGAGTCGACTCCTCCGTGACCGCAAAGATCTTGGCTGACGCCTCAAACGTGAGTCCAGTCGTTTCTCGTTACATGGCCGTTCATTATGTTGCTCAGGGATACGACCTCTCTGCAGTCTTCATGCGGAATTGGGACACGCGCGACGAATCCGGGTCAGACGACGGATGCGAGTGGAAGAAGGACTGGGAGGACGTGCAAAGAGTCTGTCGGATGCTCGGCATACCCGTCAAGATGGTGCGTTCGTGCTTTTGCATCTCCGAAAGTCGCCTCACTGGAGAGCAGACCGATCTTAGCCGGGAATATTGGCTCCGAGTGTTTGAGCCATCACTCAGAGATTGGGCTTCAGGGCTTTCGCCGAATCCTGATGTCTGGTGCAACAAGTGAGAGCGATTTGCCCTATGCATCTTTCTTCTGACTCGTCTTGGTTGACACAGGGAAGTCAAGTTCGGTGCCCTTTTGGACAGTCTCGCGAAGGAGTCCGCGTTCTCAAACGCATGGCTCGCAACCGGTACCTCCCAATCATACTACCTGACATTCACTGACTAGTGCCACGACAGGACATTATGCTCACAAGACCTGGGACACTAGTAGTCATCTTTCCAAGCCCCGTCCCATGCTCTGGAAGTCCTTGGACTCGACCAAGGATCAAACATACTACTTGTCCTCTATTTCCGAAAAGAGCCTCTCGCGTGCCCTGTTCCCCCTTTCTCGACTGACGAAGGCACAGGTACGCAGTCTTGCCGCAGAATGGAAGCTACCAACAGCAACCAGAGATGAGAGCATGGGTCTCTGCTTTGTTGGGGAACGAAAGAGGTTTAGCGACTTTATATGTAAATTTCGTCCGTGTCTCGTTCATCATCGTGAGCTCAGACCTGTCCAGCACAATACATTGTACCCAAGCCTGGGTCTATCGTGGATATGACCACCGGGAGACAAGTAGGTGTTCACCAGGGACTATGGAGTTACACGATCGGTCAAGGGGCCAAAATCGGTGGCATGCCGCAGAGAATGTTCGTGGTCAAGAAAGATCCAGAGACAAACACCATCTTTATTGTGCCTGGAGCGTACGTCGTGTCCTGCATCTACCTACCGCTTTGCTCAGTATTTGACAGGGACCACCCGGGGTTGTATGCTGAGAGTGTCCGCGTTCGCGACTTTCGTTGGATATGGGCTGGTGACGAACCTTGGGAAGTATCACAGCCTTCTGGCCTGGAGGCGCGCGTAAAATATCGACATCGCATGACTGATGTGCCATGTGTTGTTCACCGGTGAGCGATATGCACGTCTGCTCTCAATTTGGTCACTGACCCCTCGCAGTGATGCCCGAGGATTGCACATCGTCTTTCGTACACCTCAAAAGGGGATCGCCCCCGGTCAGATTGCGACCATTTACGCTGACGATTGGTGCTTGGGTTGTGGCATCATTGACAAGGGCGTTCGGACTTGAGTCTGGATTGTTTTGTTATAGAGCTATTAGTGTTGTATACCTTGTATGTACTTGCGTAATTACTTACAGTAAATCGATATACTGAGAAAACACGTCTTTCCGCGGCTATCATGAGAGCAGTCGTACAGCGCGTCGCGTCCGCATCTGTCTCCGGTACGCAATCCAGCCCGACTTTCAGGGAACCCACTTCACGCTCCACAGTCGACGGCAAAGTGATCTCCAGTATATCAAAAGGACTCATGGTCCTCGTTGGTATCGGGACCGGTATGCATAACACCCCTCCCACCAAGATGACACTGCCAACCCACATCGTAAGATAGACGACACCCCTGCCGACGTCGACATTCTCTCCAATAAAATGTGAATTCGACGGGGTCCACAAAGATTGATCGGGCCGATGAGAGCTGACCGTGCAACACGACAGACTCTCCCTGCGCGCCTTTTCGGACGCGAGCGGCGCGATGTGGAAGAGGAGCGTCAAGGATATTGCAGGCGAGGTTCTCTGCGTGTCACAGTTCACGCTCTTGGCGAATACGACCAAGGGGAACAAGCCGGATTTTCATAGAGCGATGGTGCGTTCACCCCGGCCGGCCGTTGCTCATCGTCCCCGCTTATGCAAACATGGATGAGTAGCCCGCGGAGTCGTCGCGTCAGCTGTATAGCGTGTTTTTGGACAAGATGAGCCAGTTGTACGTCCCGGATCGCATCAGAGGTAAGGTTTGGAGATTACATACGGCGGCGTGCTGACTTAAGAGTGTACACGCAGACGGCGAGTTCGGTGCCATGATGAATGTGAGTTTGACAAACGAGGTATGACTGCACTGGGCTAGTACATCGCACTCGGATAAAATTTCATGATAGGGCCCCGTCACGTTCACTCTCGATACCAGAAAATTCGAGTACGTCACACCTCGGGGAGAGGAGAAGAAAGGAAACGGTGATTCGCCTAGACCTGTAGAACCAGCGCAGTCCACCCCAGCCACCGACGGAGGGTCGTGAGGGCTTGAGTAGGGACAAGTCTGCTGCTTTGACGCGGCGACTCCCTGGACTGGTTTGAACGAGATTGCAATATATCCATGCCGTGCCCTGACCGTGCGCGATACATAGGCTGGATGCAAAGGATCCACATTTACTCATGCCCAGATGATTAAAGTCGATTCATAGCATTCCACCGACTAGACCGACGATTGCTTTTGTTCTCCAACGGACCTTTCTATCGGCCCCCCTCCAGGACCCTGCCCAACGTCGCAAGCTACGCACCTCCTCATGTAGGGTTTGTTGCAGTGCCTCCGAGGTCGTGACCATTATAAAGGAAAGCTCGGTATCGAGGTTTGCGGATCGCGAGTTCAGGTTCGTCGAGCCAAACATCGTCAACGTGGGAGGACTGTCTCTGGAGGGGGATAGCCAAATACCTGGATAGCGTGAGCATACTCGTGACAATCAGACAGCGAAACAAACCACCTTTGGCGTGGTATGTCCAATCTTGTCGTTCCCACTCTGAAAGCGTGACAGCGTCGTCGCGTTGATCAGAGAGTCGACCAGCAGCACGAACCGCACGCATAAATCTCTGTTCCAACAAAGTATACCCTTCGGGTATGAGACCAGACAGTCCACGGGAGCCGTAGAAGCCGTTTGCCTGCAACAGGTGAGCAGGATGTAGGGAAGGGGAGGATATATGCTAGGACCTTTGGACTCGCAGCGATGACCTCGCATGCAGCAGGAGACTTGAGAATCATATCTTGGTAGGGTTTGTAAAGACCGAAATAGCCACTGGTCCAAGTCATTGCGGGGGCAGAGTGCTGAGACGCCAGATGATCGAAGAGGATCGACATGGTGCGCTCTTCTTCGCGGATGTTAAACTGACCGCCTTGTATGACGGGAAACAGGACAGTGTCACTGGTCGGAAGCGAGGACGTGAGACGGGAGGCCTGGAACCGGGACAGTGCGCTGTGGACCATGGATTGGATCTTCCAGGGCCGGACGGACGGGTCGGGCCATTGTATTATGGGGGCGTCTGCTGCGGGCGCGGAAAAGATATTATACGAAAAGGAGGATATTAGTTGCAGAAAGGCGAAGCAGTAATCAGCAAGGCCTGGCTGTGCCGTGAAATGGATGTAGCGGTCTTGCCGGTTGGTAAAGTAGGATCTGTTGAGGTTGGCGCTGTGTGCCAGTGAGCTCGACCGCGGCCAAGGGTGGAAATACTCGCCCGCTGATGATGACCTCGTCGTCGGCGCCGTATATCTTTGCGTGCCAGGTTCCCCAGCCCTCGTTGAAGCGGGGAGGGACGACGGAGGTCATGGGGGCGCCGAGGTTTGGGCTGCGGAAGAGAGAGACGTGGACCCTGGGGCCATGGGCGCGCAGGAGGGGGAGGAGGGCGAGGACAGGGGAGTCCGGGCCGGGCCGGGTGGAGCGGTTGTAGTCGAGGGTGAGGTGGAGGTGGAGGCGCGTGTTTTGGCGCAGGGCGGTGTCCAGGGACGCCAGCTGGCACGGGTGAGCGGACGGCGACGCGACAGACGGGAACACGGACCAGCTGGTGCTCGGATGGGCCGATGTAGAGCGAGGAGAGAAAGATGCGTCGCTTCGCGCGGCGGACGATGTCCTGTGCGGGGTGAGCGTGGGGGAGAGGACGCGGGAGTGCACGCACGAGGAGGTCCGCGTGGAAGGCGGGGGGGCCGTCGAGGACGCGCACGGCGGCGGCGGGGACGGGGAGGGCGGGCTGGGCAGCAGCGAGGCGGGCGAGGAGGGACATGATGACTAAGCTGGGTATATGCTGTCCAGGAGAGAGGGCGCAGCGTCGCACCCGATGGCCACTCTGACCGCCAACGCGAGTCTCCCCGCGCTCGCCCTCCTCCGCAAGCTCAACGACTGGCTCACCCCCGCCCGTCTCGCCGACCCCGACCTCGTCCCCCCCCCCCCCCCCCCCCCCCGGCCCCCCCCCCCCCCCCCCCCGGGGGGGGGGCCCGCGCGGGGCCGGGTTGGGGGCCGGCGCC
>JBBPSY010000002.1:1371-21036 GCA_038093855.1 Rugiboletus extremiorientalis
AGTGGCCATTACGACCAACGGATATTTGGAACGCACAGACCGAAGGGTGTACTCTAGCACCAGCACACCCGGCAGGTAGCTGGTTTTTGTCAACAAGGTCGCATAGGCTGCCTTGATATCCATATCCATGCGGACAATGTGTTATGCGGCGGCACAGGGTGATGGGGGTGATCAGAGACTCGCAGGGTCACCGATCAGGCGAACATCATGTACAGTATCACGATGGCCATATCTCGGCCATCGCCTGCAGCACTAGCCAGTCCACCTCCGCAAAAGGTCCGAAATAAGACTCGTAACCGGCTGTGCTCGACCGCCCACAACCGATCAAGTTTCCATCGAAACGCCTGGTCTCAAGCCGATACAGTACCCTCCATGATGTGCCCACGATCTTCACTGGCTGGACCCGGAACGTCAGCGCTGTCGTCTGTTGGCTATATCCATGTTGCACTGTCACGGCACAATTCACCCTGGAGGTTATCAGCAACGAGATCAATGTCATGATTCTCTGCGCGATCCTAGTTTGAGGTCAAGTCTCTGCAAGGCACATACGGACTCATGCTCCATTCTGAAGAATTGCCGGGTATCGCTCAGTGTCATAAGGAACAAAGCATATAGTAGATAATGATGTGGATAAGTCTACACTGAACTCTGTGGAGGGATGATTGCCTCGTCCGCGATCAGCGTCTTCGTCCGCTTCTCTGTCGCTTTCCCCTTCAAAACATTCTCGATGAAGTACTCCCCAGCCTATATCAGATCAGGTATGGACCCATGTCAAGCATGACCAATTGACCAACCTTATAGCTGCTCCGAACTAGGGGACCGCTAGCCACGTACAAAAAGCCCATGTCATCGGCAACTTGCTTCCACCGGTCGAACTCGGCAGGTTTGACATATCGATCAACTTTCATGTGCCGTTTCGTTGGGCGCATATATTGGCCAAAAGTCACAACATCAACGTCAATCTTCCGCAGTTCTGGTGATGCACATCACTACGGGATATCGCACTGTAGATAGGAAAGCCTGACCTCGGAGTGCATCCATGACTTGGTCCTCGATCTCTCCAACACCGAGCATGATGCTGGTTTTCGTTATTCGCACTCCTTCCTTCTTGGCGTGTTGTAATACCTTTAGGCTCTGTCGGAAAGTTGCTCTACGATCTCTCACGTAGGGAGTGAGCGCTTCGACAGTTTCGATATTATGCGCATAAACATCTAAACCCGACTTGGCGACAACGGACACATGGTCTAGCGAACCGGCAAAGTCACCGGTCAAGGCTTCAACAAGGATATTAGGGGCCCTAGAACAATTTCGTCAATTAAAGCCTCAGACAAGGGGGGAAAGGACAACATGGACTCACTTTTGCTTGATTCTTCGAATGGTTTCCGCAAAGTGATGAGCGCCACCATCTACAAGGTCTAGGATAGGTGTGAATGGGACATTCATCGCTGATCGAGTGTAACAACACACCGTCTCTATCCACACTTGTAAGCACGATATACCCAAGCCCCCATCTAGAAATGGCCTCTGCTGTATGTTCTGGCTCGTGAGGGTCTAGTGGAGGTGGTGTTCGGGAGGTTTTCACAGAACAGAACCGACAACCACGTGTGCAGGTGTCGCCCATCAGCTGGTACTCGAGTCAGTCATTGACAGAGAGCGCAAAGGGGCTATGCGAGTCATTACCATGATGGTCGCAGTAGCGGCTCGTCGGCCTTCCTCCTCCGACACACCCTCTTTACCCCCCCAACAATCCCCGATGTTAGGACAACGAGCCTCTTCACACACAGTGTGAAGATTGAGGCCTCTTAAATCTTTCTTGATTTTGTGGAAGGAATCCCCGGATGGTATCTTGGTCTTTAGAAAATCAGGAAGGCGAGGGCTGGGAGAATATCAGGCTACATGGCGTTGGCGTGGTTCATGAGATGCTTGCCCCTTCGTATTTCCCAGCACCACTCTCTGCACAGGCTCTCCGGCTATGAAGTCGTCGAGAGAAGGTCCAGTGTCCAGCAAGTGACTGAAACTTGATTCCGCTTTAGGGGGGTTGGCAGACGAAGGTGTTGCCAAGCACCGAACCTGGGTCCAAGAGACTGCAGGATGGCGAAAGAAGGGTCTGAGAGCCTGCGTCGTCATCGCTAACGGAAACGAAGGAGGGGGCAAGGTCAATGTATGTACAACTTAGTCATCGGATCATGTCCAAACAAAGTTCCCGCGGTACGACATGGATGCTCTCTCTCGAAGGGAGGAGGAGACCCTCCTGAAGACCACCAAGGCACGTGCCTTGAAGGAATGCGATCCAGTAGTCAAAGGTACTTTTCCCACCGAGATGGACTTCTTTGTCTTGACGTTCCCTAGAATTTGCACAGTGTGCCCGAGGACGCACCCTCTCGGTTGCTTGGGCCTGCAGAGACAAGTACAAGTCGTTGCAAGAGTGCATGCTTCAATAGTATGTTTCTCAAAACGTCGTATCATTTGCATTTGACGTGAAAATGACCTGTTCATCTATCGCAGTACTGGTCCAGAGGCCATGGAAACAGTGCACAAGGAATATCTCCGTCTACGAGATCGGACTGTGGTCCCACCGTAACGCGTAAAGGCCGACCCCTGTGAGCATTTTCGTGCAGCCTCCGGACCATGAATGCATTCTGACGTTCAGGAAGGTTATGATGCACCATGCTCAGGGATCAAGGACGACGAATGGAGTACGAATAGATACATCAAGTACGTGAAACGGCACTCGTAAATTCATGTGCATACAAACAGGTCTCTCGATACATACTTGGAACGCTTTACTTGGAGCCGTTCACCGCCAGCCATTGACTATACATTCCCATGACAGAGGAGACGAATCTGGGAAGGATCACGTCAAGATGACGAAGAAAGGAGGATGCACAATTGCTTACCCCGCAAGGCCGACAAGACCGTCATTGACGTTGACGAGGCCGAGGTTGGATGCTGGTATCCAGATGTCCAAGACGTCAATGATGAACTGGTAGCGCGTATCGGCACGCATTCTGTGCGGTGATCAGTCCAAGAGAAGAGAAAGAAGGGTATATGCACACTTTTCGAGAGCAAGTTGTTTCGCCTCACGTTGTGTCATGTCTCCGAGATCCTTTTCGCCCCAGGAATCGGAAGCACGCAGCTTTTTAGCCTCTTGGGCAAGGCGGCCGGCCTGCAAGTGGGTATTGAGCGCAACCGGTCATGGAGCGAAGACATTGGCAACCTTGAGGAGACCGTGTGTAATACTCAGTAAAATCCCGGACAGCCAGAAGCGGTTTGAAATGGTGGCGACTCTCCGAGTGGCGGAGGGCTTGAGGAAGATGACCCTGATCGCGTTTGCCTGCAAGATGGAGAGGGGATTAGAGACACGTCTATGGGCAGATGGAGGAAAGCCCACCCAAACGATGGCATCATAGGTGAGGTAGCCAAAGTAGGCAAGCTGCCGACCGATGGTTGCAAGCTGTTCTCCCAATTCTGCGGGAGACTGGGCTGCGCGCAGGGCTGCTTGGAGGTGCTCGACGGGCTTTCCGAGACGCATCACTGGGGGGCGATGAGATCCGCGGGGGACAAGGATAGAGGGCACCCACGCTTGCGACCGAGGGCGAGATGGCTCTTGAGAGCATTCCAGCGAGCGGCCTCTGCCTTGTTGCCGCGCGAGAGGAAGAACCAGGCGAGGAAACGCGAGAGGTACTGGATGGTGCGATAAACCTGGGACGGGGTGAGCTGCGTGCGACGTGGAACGGGGGGGGACGTGCCTTGTCTCTGCCGAGATTGGTTGCGCCGTACCTGAGCGACTGGGAGACATAGGGATGGAGGACGAGCTGGGATGCGATGGAGGACATGGTGTAGGCGAGCGCGAGCACGAGCGGAATGCTGCTGAGAACTGAGACGGGGACGGACAATCCGCCAGGAATCACGTGGATACGGCGCATGCGGCCGTCGACGCAGCGGACGGCGTGGAGAGCGGGCCTCGGCGTCGGCTAAAGACGGCGTGGCTGGTGCGGGACTTGCCGGGAGGGACTCGTCGTCGCCCGCGGGGGGTTCCGGAAGTCACGTCTGCCATGTTTCTCCTCGTCCGACGTGTCCCTGCTGCTACGGTCTCGCGCCATGCCCACGTGATACCATTATGTCCGACTAGGCCCTTCTCTGCCACCTCCCGTCTCATGGCACCGTCCCACAGACAGGAGCGCGACACGTTCGGCGACCTGCAGGTCCCTGCGGACCGCTACTGGGGCGCCCAGACGCAGCGGCACGTACCCTCCCGCCTTCGCCCTCCCCCGCTCACCCAGTCCACAGCTCCCTTCAGAACTTTGACATTGGCGGTCCCACGGAGAGACTCCCGCCCCCGCTGATCAAGGCCTTTGGTGTTCTCAAGAAAGCCGCTTCTGTCGTCAACGTCGGCTATGGCCTGGATCCCAAAATCGGTGACGCCATACAGAGGGCGGCGGATGACGCACGTCGCCTCATCCCCCCGCCGTCCTCTCGCTGACCCTCTCCCTCAGGTCATCTCTGGCAAGCTCATCGACCATTTTCCTCTCGTCGTGTTCCAGACCGGGAGCGGTACTCAAAGCAACATGAACGCAAACGAGGTTAGCGGAGATACTTGCGTGTGTTCCGAGCCTCCCCCTCACGCCTGCACAAGGTCATTTCCAATCGTGCTATCGAGTTACTCGGTGGTGTCATGGGTTCCAAGAGCCCAGTCCACCCGAATGACCATGTCAACATGAGTCAGAGCAGCAATGACACGCAAGCCCGTCCCCATCTCCTCTCCCCTGCTCCCGCTCATGGGCTGGATATAGATTCCCAACAGCCATGCATGTCGCAGCTGTCACAGAAATCCACCACTCCTTACTCCCCACACTCGTAGAACTTAGAGACGCTCTCCAAGCAAAGGCAGATGCATTCCAACACATCATCAAAATCGGACGAACACACCTACAGGTGCGCATGCTTTGTCAACAATTTCACCAGAGACTTGACTTTTCGTCTTCGTAGGATGCAACCCCCTTGACTCTTGGTCAAGAATTCGGTGGCTACGTCCAACAAATCGACAACGGAATCGACCGCGTCAAGGCGGTCATACCTCGCTTGAGCCTTCTCGCACAAGGTGGGACCGCCGTGGGCACTGTGAGTTTGTCCCGTTGCAACCTCTTCTATCGTTTAACACGTCCGCTAGGGCTTGAACACCAAGAAAGGCTTTGACGTCAAGGTTGCCGCCGAAATTTCAAGGATCACCGGCCTAGAGTTCAAGACCGCACCAAACAAGGTACGCCACCCGGTCGCTTGCTACAGCAACGGTGGGCTGACGTCGCAGCAGTTTGAGGCCCTTGCCAGCCATGATGCCCTCGTCGAGGCTCACGGTGCCCTCAACGTCCTTGCTTGCTCCTTGATGAAGATTGCCAACGATATTCGCTTCCTCGGCTCTGGCCCTCGCTGCGGGTTCGGCGAGCTGAGTCTCCCTGAGAATGAGCCGGGTAGCAGCATCATGCCTGGCAAAGTCAATCCCACGCAGTGCGAGGCAATCACCATGGTCGCCGCCCAAGTCATGGGTAACCAGACCGCTGTGAGCGTGGCAGGTGCCAGCGGCCAGTTCGAGGTACTCCGTCTCTGCATTGACTTGGCCGATCTTCGTGGTGACACGTGCCGTCTAGCTGAACGTATTCAAGCCCGTCATCATCAAGAACGTGCTTCAGAGCATCCGCCTGCTCTCTGATGGTGCGCCATGGACGTGTTTTGTAGTCAACTGAACTCTCATGACGTATCTAGCATCGCGTTCTTTCACCAAGCACTGTGTGGTCGGAATTCGGGCAAACGAAGAGCGTATCAACCACCTGCTGAACGAGAGTCTGATGTTGGCCACTATCCTCAACAGCCACCTCGGTTACGACAGCGAGTGTCCCACCTGTGTAACACTGCTCTAGTTTTTCGCTGACTGGCAAGTTGCAGACGTCGCAAAGTGCGCCAAGAAGGCACACAGAGAGGGAACGACGCTGAAGGCGGCGACGGTGGCACTGGGGTATCTGACGCCGGTGGAATTCGACGAGAAAGTGCGGCCAGAGCTGATGCTCTATCCCGACGAGGCTTAGAGAGCGATGTGTAGCGCTGGCGTGGAATAGGATGTCGTATGTGTACCGCGTGGGCCGGGCTCGTCCGCCAAGAATCGTAGAGGGAGGACGGGGTTGACCGAGTTTCCGAATTTGGCAGTGTACCGATGCGAGCTAAATCCAACAAAACGAAATACCTGCGCATTTCCCGCCATCGCCCTCGTTTGTGCTCTCGACAGCCACCACAGCAACGAGCCCGCCGTCCCCAACAGCCCTCGTCCCCCCTGCAACCCGCGAAATCGTCCCCGACAACGTCCCCCGTCACGTCGGCCACCGGGCAGCGCGACGCTCGCTGCCGTAGCCCGTTCCCTGCGCTGCTCTTCTCCTCTTTCCACCCCCGATTTTTTCTTCCTTCTCTCTCGTCTCCCATCCCCACTCTCCGACATGTCTCTCAGCCGAATTCTCAACGACCCCCCTCCCCCCTCCCGCGCCGCCCCCTCCGGTCCCCCGCGCGCCTCCGCCATCGACATTCCGTTGCCCGACCCCTCTCCCGTCTCCAACTCCGTCCCCGCCTCCCCTGTTCACCCCCGGCAGCACCACCAGAGCCAGAGCCCCCTCGGAGACCACCCGCCCCCCCCTCGCGGCTACTCCTACCAGCCCGTCTCTTATCAAGGCACGGGCGGATGGGACCCCTACTCAGGCAACTACGTCCAGGGCGACATCTTTCCGCTGGGTCCCGGCGGAAACTATTACCCTCAGCGCGACATTGTTGCACCTCCTTCCGGTCTTCCCGAGCCGCTCGAAGGCTCTGTCAGCGCTTATTACAAGGAAGGTGAAAACGAACATGCTTCCAAGAAACGGAAGAAGGCAGTAGACGACGACCCGGATTATCAACCTCCCGGTTCAAGACGCGTACGTCCTCTCTTTGATTGCACATTGATACCAGAGCAAACACGATCACTCTCGCCCGGCTAGCCGGGACTCCGTAGAAACCCCCCTCGCTCCAAGGCTGCTCGTCAAGAAAATTCTCCCTCGGACAGTCTTGACGTATTCCCCGCTGCTGCTGAACATCACCAGACCGACGACGACCGTCGCCTTGTATCGTCGGACCTGTCAGATTGCGAGGAGGTGTGGATCGGGGAGCTCAGTGATTATATCATGCAGACCCACAAGCGCCAGCGCCAAGTCGAGTCGTGGTTCGAGGCCAGCGTCCTAGTGAGTGCTTCACGACGTTTTCTAAATACGCAGTTCTCTCAGGCTGTTCAGGAGCGCAACTCTACTACGGCAGTCACACTGTCGAGACACTACGTGTCACGGATTGCACGGATACCTCCCCCTCCTCCGTCGCCTCCACCAACGCTCCCCGCTTCCGTCGACGAGGATCTCCTGTCTACCCTCCATCCATCACCTCCGCCGGATTCTGCCCTCTTTGATTACGCAGGTGATTCAAACGATTATGATCGTGCCTCGCTCTGTAGAACATTCAGCGTTGGTGCGGAGGCTGCGGCCCGAGAGTTGGAAGAATCACTTCTTGGGTCACGGCCGAGGACGAAGCGAAGGGAGCCGCCCAAGCGTCCTGCGAACGGTGCAATGTCAGATGCGAGCAGCGACCTGGATTTGTCGACCGCCGTCAGAAAAGACAAACCTGCAAACAAAAAGAGGAGAGTAGACCATGACGCATCGGCAATCGCGGACGAGTTTGAGAGAACGGTGAACGAGGGGTTAACATCCCCTGCGAAGGCTACGAAGCCGAAAGGCAAAGGAAAGATGTCACAACTTAGGGAACAAAGCGTTGAGAGTACCGCAACATCGTCGCTTACTCCGAGAGGCCGCAAGAGGCCTGCGGCAAGGAGGAAACATGATGGACTCTGCCCGGATGGAGTCGGATTATCCGGTCTGGGTTCAGCCGCCGGTTCGGTTGCAGGTGATGCCACGCCATCTGCATCCCGGCCAGCATCGCCAGCACTGACGGTTACTTCAACTGTTGTATATGAGCTCGATGAGGTGGTACCGCCTCTCAAACGGGCGAAAAAAGTTGACGACAGCGCGATGGCCAAGCGTCTCAAATCATTAGAGGAGGCGCAGAGGAAAGTTTGGACGAACATCGCAAGAAGGGATATTGCCAAGGTACATATTCAGCGTCTCGTAAGTGACAGCTCTGACGTGTTCCAGGTGTACAAGTACGCCGCTATGGGTTATCAGGTCAGGCAGAATCAGGTCAAACGACTTGCGATGCTATCCTCCATGCAAGCTCGCCGACCGTTCACACGCACTGCAAAGGCCAACAAAGATGTGCAAGCGAAAGCGAAGCGTCTCATGCGCGAAATGCTCGTCTTCTGGAGGAAGAATGAACGAGAAGAGAGAGACGTGCGGAAACGGGAGCAGAAGGAGGCTATTGACCGAGCGAAGGTTGAGGAAGAGAAGCGTGAGGCAGCGCGCCAAGCACGAAAACTCGAATTTTTGATCAGCCAGACTGAACTTTATAGTCATTTCGTGGGCAACAAGCTGAAAAGTACGTTGCCGCGGTCGTTCGAGGATGATCCAAATGCTCATCCTCTCCCGACCTTAGCTGCTGAAGTTCAGGGGGATGCCCTGGAGACATCAGTAACTCCTGCCGGTGCAGACCTACCAGATGTTGATCCGGATTCTCTGAGAGAAATTGACTTTGACGACGGTTGGCTGTTGTGCTTTTACGTGATTTCTTGTTAGGCTGATTATTCTGTTTCAGAGGACCAAACCAATCTCCATCACCACGCCCGTCATAACGCCCAAGAGGCGATTGCACTTGCCAAGCAACGCGCACAACAGTTTGATACTCAGGCTGCTTTGGAACGCAAAACAAATGAGGCACTCCAACTGGCGAAGGCCCAGGCGCACATTCGGGACGATGAGGATACAACAGGAACACCAGCAGCCCCCCTTGTGGACCGTAAGCAGTCGTCTGTTTTTGCATATCCTGTCGTTGAATCCCGCCGCAGTTGACTCTGATGAGCTAAACTTCCAAAACCCGACTTCTCTGACTGGGCCGTTGACCATTAAACAACCGAGAATGCTCATGGCTCAGTTAAAGGAATATCAATTGAAGGGTCTTAATTGGCTCGCGACGCTGTATGAGCAAGGCATTAATGGCATCCTTGCAGATGAAATGGGTCTCGGAAAGGTAGTACCCCTTATCCCTTTCAAAGGTTGTAATACTCAAGCACAAACTGTCATTTAGACTGTGCAATCAATCTCCTTGCTCGCTTATCTCGCCGAGGTACATGACATATGGGGTCCATTTCTTGTCGTTGCTCCTGCATCAACTTTGCATAACTGGCAACAAGAAATCACTCGATTCGTTCCAGGTCTCAAGGCACTACCCTACTGGGGCAATGTCAAGGATCGCGCGACTCTGCGAAAGTTTTGGAGCAAAAAAGAAATCAGCTACAACAAGGATGCCCCATTTCATGTCCTCATCACGAGTTATCAGCTGGTGGGTCAACGCAAGCAGGTTTTTTATGTGTATGTGTTGCTTACACATTTCCAGGTTACCCAAGACCAACAGTACTTTCAAAGAGTCAAATGGCAATACATGGTTCTGGACGAAGCCCAGAACATCAAGAATGCATCGAGTGTTCGCTGGAAGACACTTTTAGGCTTTCAGTGTAGGAATCGATTGCTCCTTACTGGCACTCCGATCCAAAATTCCATGCAAGGTCAGCTTTATGCAATACCTGTACTCTCCTTGCGCTCAAGGCGATGGTGCAATGGCAGAACTTTGGGCACTCCTGCACTTCATCATGCCAAGCCTCTTCGACTCTCACGATGAGTTCAACGAGTGGTTCTCGAAAGACATTGAGAATGCCGCTGAAAACAAGGGGAGCAAGTTGAACGAACATCAACTACGGCGACTACATATGATTTTGAAGCCATTCATGCTTCGTCGTGTAAAACGACATGTGCAGAATGAGTTGAGCGAGAAGGCATGTCTGCTAGATCATGTCATATTGATGTCACTGACATGACCATCGGAAAGATCGAAATCGATATCTATGTAGATCTTAGCTCACGACAGCGGGCATTGTACCGTGCGCTTCTTGCCAATGTATCTGTTGCCGACCTCCTCGAAAAGGCGGCAAACATTGGCGACGCTGATTCAGCTCGCTCGTTGATGAACTTGGTCATGCAATTCCGCAAGGTCTGCGCTTTCAATTTTTTCAAACTATCACGGATTTACAAAAATGACAGGTCTGCAACCACCCTGAACTTTTTGAGCGCGCGGATGTCATTGCACCTTTCTCGTTCGCCCATTTTGGCCGGTCAGGACCACTCGGTCGGGAAGGCGATCTGATTTTCGTGCCCTACTCGACACGAAACCCAATCGAGTACCAGGTCCCTGAACTGCTATATCTAGATGGCGGGCTTGTTGATATTCCATCGTTAAATCCCGGGCCGCGTTCACGCAGGCTTTCTGCACACAACCTTTTCAACATATGGTCTGCAGATAGGATATATCAGTCGATGTACGACGAAGTTGAAGGTATTGTCCACAAGACGCTCCTGGTCTAGGTTGGCTCACCGCTGTTCAGAGTCCCCTGCCTTTGCGTTTCTGCGTCTCTTGAACAGAGGTCCAGCAGAGGTTCACGGCCTTCAAGTATCACCCTTTATGCGTAGTAGATTGGTTGAACTGCAGCAGGAAAACAAGATCATCGAACAGTCCACCGTTTTGAGGTAAGCATATTGGCTTCAAGGGAAAACAAACTGACCCTTTGCACAGGGAGACTAGTTACCGTGCATCCGATATTAACAACCCACCGTTACCTTTTTTGTCGCATCAGCTCTATAATCCCGACCTCAGAGCAATATCCAACTCTGCCTGGCAAGTATCATGTATGTCTCGACCCGGCCTGAGGTGGTTCGTCCCCGCTGTGGTCGCACCGCCAATATCCATGACATGCACAAACCGTTCTTTCATGGAATACCAGAATCGAATCCTGGAAGCACCCGTGGAGTCCGTAGCCATGTATGGTCTCTCACGCGAACTCCAAGAATCTCCTGCCGCTTGCCACCTTTACAATGACCTCGTACCAATGATTTCAGCTGCTGGGCTGGCCTGTAGTGCTCCTTCCGACCAATTGCCACAATGTAGCATGCAGATTCCCGAGGCAAAACGACTCATTTATGACTCCGCCAAACTTGCACGCTTGGATACGCTATTGCAGGAGCTCAAGGCAGGTGATCATCGAGTCTTGATCTACTTCCAGATGACTCGCATGATGGATTTGATGGAAGAATATCTCATATATCGACAATACAAGTATCTACGCCTGGATGGATCCTCGAAACTCGAAGACCGAAGGGATATGGTGATGGATTGGCAGACAAGGTTCGTGTTTCATACGTTGTTTGTTCTTCAGGCTAAACCTCGTCTCTAGACCGGACATATTTATTTTCCTACTCAGTACTCGTGCTGGTGGGCTCGGTATCAACCTTACCGCCGCGGACACCGTGATATTCTACGACCATGACTGGAACCCGTCCAATGATGCCCAGGCTATGGACCGTGCACACCGCTTAGGTCAGACTCGCCAAGTAACTGTCTATCGCCTCATTACCAAGGGTACGATCGACGAACGCATCATCCAACTCTCACGTGTCAAGAAGGATGTGAGTAGACTGCTTCCTCTGATTTGACGGCTTTCCTGACACTCTGACAGGTCCAAGACATTGTTGTCGGGAACAAAAACTTCACCGACGTTGCGAAGCCCAGCGAAATTGTTCAACTATTATTGAATGACGAACAACTGGCCAACATCGACGATACGAATGGATCAGGGCTCCCTTCCAAAAAGTCTGGTAAACGGCCCGGTCCTGGGTCTGCAAGCGCCGACAATGATGCAGTTCGGGACCTATGGAATGAAGAGGGCGACGATTTCTTTGGGCACCTTGCCAACCAGGGAAATGCAATCGTGGATAAGGGAGAAGAGGATGGTACTGTGGCGGCGCCAAGCCGAGGAAAGAAGCGCAAAGTCGGAAACTCGTCTGGGGCTCCACGACCCCGCAAAACAGGAGGGAAAGCCGCTGGCAAGAGGAAGGCGGAGAGTGCCAACGATGTTGGGTCCGGGATGGATGTTCAGGTTGAATGATCTGTGTTCGCCTTCTTGAAATTTTTCTTTTCCTTTTCCTTTTTTTTCCCCATCCATCCGCGCAGACTCATCTGTAGAGTAGTAGCAGTTCATGCACTTTGTACCGCCTTGTATTGTACATGTTTTTAATATCTATCGTATTTTGCTCCTGGACTGTCGAACGCCTCCACTAGATATCGAGTCGCTTCGAGTCACTGTGACTAGCAAGAACGCGGCACGGCTACATGTGGTATCCACGATCATGATCATGATCGCTATCTCCCGTCTAAAGCCAACATTCAGAACGATTTCGACCGGGATACAAACCTCCTACAATTTCTTTAGGAGCTAATATCGGCCCATCCCTCGACATGCCCAAGAAAAGGAAGACACAGTTGAAACCCGTCGCCCGTGGCTTCGCAACAACGTCTATACCCAAAAAAGCCATCCAGGCGGACGACATTGCACCACCAGCTGACGGAGTACCCCCTGACAACCCCTCTGATAGTTTGGTGGCCGAGGCTGCGATAGATCATCAACTTGCTCCGAGTCCAGGCTGTCTGCAAGACTCAGAGAAGTTGGCTGCTGAAGAGGATGAGCAGCAATTTTTACAGATTATGGTCGACAAATACCAGGAGAAGACAGAGAAAGACATATCGAGGGCCATCAAAGTAAATTTCCCACTGGACTCTAATCCTGCGTATACGCTAACCCTGTGTATCAGACAATTGAGGTGGATAAGCGTGTCTCGAAAGGGTTGAATGCCGTAGAAGTCGATCCCATATTGGTTGAAGAGATTTTACGTCTTTACATTCAAGAAGAGGAAACATCCAAAGGTGGCTCATTCTCCTCTGCCTTTGTTCGCTCCGACTCAATCCCGTGTTTCTTAGCGCGGTACCATGCCGAACCCATCAAGGAGAAAGCTGCGACTCGCCTCGCACTGACATATGGTATTTTGCGCAGGCTTGGCTTTTCTGAAGACCGGGTGGGGCAATGTCTGTGTACCATGTCCGGCATTGAACTTGATGAGGCCTTAGACTGGGTCAGTCGAGACATCGCAGCAGTTGTGTTGACTTGCTCACGTGCCATTAGCTCGTTGTCCATTGCCCTGATAACGAAGTCGAGCTAAGTACGTGCCTCGAATTCAAGGCCTCGCAGCGCTTGACCTTGTTCATTACTAAGAGGAAGCTCCCGGTGATTTGCTCAAGTCGATCGGTACTACCCCAGATCCCGGAGTGCCAGCTCTTTCCCAGATATACCCAGCAGAGTTGCTCGAGTCAGAATCACCCAACTTTACAAAACTGGCGGCGAATGCACCTCGCCTCCTCTCATCACACAGTCCTTGCGCTGGGGATCAAACGCTGCCACCAGAAGGGGTGCTGACTAGCATCAACTCGAGTAGCCCTTCACCAGCGAACATATCTCCAGAGCTCGACGATCCTAACGCGGAATATGCCCGAATAAAATTGCAGCTTGTAAACCTCAAGACAAGGAACGCATCCGAGCAGCAAAGACCGGATGTTACGAGCCTTCTCGAGGAAAGGATTCGGAGTGTAAAGGCACACTACTTCTTCGATAAAAGAGATGCTGAACGACTGTATCGCTCCGAACTCGAAAAAATGAACGCACGACTCCTTCAAGCAACGCTGAGCGGATCTCTGGAACCTACGCGACCGAAAAGCCCCAAAGGCGCCAATTCCCCGACGACCGTCATTGTACACCCGGGGCGAGAACCTCAACCTGACCTGTTCGACGAAGAGGATGTCGAATCATCCGGAGGGCTGCTTGAGATTCTGGATGTCCCATCCGAGGTCGAGGGTCCCCGAGGAACAATGATCTCCGTCAAGGACATGCCGTTCCAGAAGCAGGGTGGATGGAAACTACCACAAGCCGTGCTCTTGGAATATGTATCGAAGGTTGACCGATACGCCGCAGTTACCTTCAGCAGCCTATCTGGGCACAGTCGCGCGAAGCGTTCTGGAGTCCGAGTGTTGTGGGGTGGCCGCAAGGTTGACCAGTGGAAGATGGAAGACATTGCGTGTCATGAAGAGTCACAAGCAGAACAGTACATCGCTACCGTCGCGCTGCACGCACTTTCGTTCCCTCCTACAGAAGGTTTTGCTGCAGGGTTAATGAACAGTCCCATTGGTAACACGTTCTTCAGACTGTTCCCGCCAGTTTTCAGGGACTTGTGGGACGAGCTAGAAACAGGTAGGAAACTCAAAGAGGGACACCTAAACCGAGAGATCTGGGCTAAGTTGTGGAGTATCGTCGGCTCAAAGATCGATAACAGTACAGACGTGAGTTACTTTTTCAGTTCGACTGTTTGCGATTATCAACTCGGTTTAGACCGGAGAGGTGACATCTGGATCGATTCATGAGACTAAAGGCGGTCCGCAGACGCTAACCCTGTCGCACAACATCGAGACGAATTATGAACAACTCATCGCAGATCTCAGATTACGCCAGTCAAGACCAGTTTACCAGGAAATGCAGGTCAGTCCAGCTTGTCTGATCTCGTGAAAGAATGACTACACAAAACACTTCAGATTCACCGGAACTCCCTACCCATCGCGAAATATCGTGAAGACATCGTTTCAGTGTTGGGGAACGCTCAGATTCTTGTTCTCTGCGGTGAGACAGGATGGTGAGCACGAATCGCACAAAGTGGAAGTCATCGCTGATGTTCATATTAGCGGAAAGTCTACTCAAGTGCCTGCCTTCATCCTTGAAGACCAGCTTTCACGGGGACAGCCTTGCAAGATATATTGCACGGAGCCACGTCGTATCTCCGCGGTTTCGCTTGCGCAACGAGTCTCACGTGAACTAGGAGATCCCCCAGGGGCAGTTGGCACCCTGAGCTCTCTCGTTGGATATGCTATTCGTTTGGAGAGCAATACCACGAAAAATACGCGCCTAACCTACATTACCACCGGCATCGCACTGAGAATGATGGAACGTGGCTCCGGACGTGGCGATCAAGGCACAGCATTTGACGAGGTCACGGTGAGTGTGGCCTATCTCCTCACATTATCCCTTGTGGCGGGTTGGTATAATGGTCCAAAATCAGCACATAATTATCGACGAGGTACACGAACGGACTATTGAGTCGGACTTTCTCCTCGTTGTACTCAAGGCTCTGTTACCTCTACGTCCAGATTTAAGGTACGAGGGTTGCGCTTATACACTGATCCAACCTCAGGAGCCTTGATAGGGTAATCCTCATGTCGGCCACGGTGGATGCAGACAAGATATCAAGTTATTTTGGAGGCTGCCCGGTAATCCACGTTCCGGGTCGCACTTTTCCTGTGGACGTGTTATACCTTGAGGACGCCATTGAGTACGCCGGTTGGTCAATATCCGAAGACGCACCTTACGCGAAACGACGTGAGCCTCGTGCAATTATAAAGAATAGGACAAAGAGTCCCACTTACCTCTTCACAGGACATAGTAAATTCTACCAGCGCAAGAGCCGTACGGATTGGGACGAGTCCACAGTGGTTGATGAAGACGAAGACACGGCGCTAGTCGAAGGTGAATCTAATATGAAAATACCGCTTTCGCTCGACAAGCGCTACTCTCCCCTCACGGAGCGGACTGTCGAACTTCTCGACGAGCGTGTAATTCCTTTCGATCTGATTGTCCGGCTACTAGAGCGCCTATGCTTCAAAGACCAATCACTGTTTTTGTTCTCCTCCGCGATCCTGATTTTCATGCCCGGCCTTGCTGAAATTCGTCGAATGAACGATCTTCTTTCTGAACATCCCTCCTTCGGACAGGAATCACTGTTCCGTGTCTATCCATTGCATTCCACTCTTTCGAGTGAGAACCAAAACGCCGTCTTTGACGTGCCGCCCACCGGAATGAGGAAGATAGTCATCGGTACATGTCTAACAAAATATTGTTGTGTTGACGAAGTTAACAGCCTCTCAGCGACAAACATTGCAGAAACGGGCATTACAATTCCCGATATCACTTGCGTCATCGACACCGGAAAACAGCGGGAGATTATGTATGTGCACATTGTGCCACGTTGACACGGGACTGACAGCCACTCAGGTTCGACGAAAAACGTCAATTAAGTCGCTTAGTGGAAACATTCGTTGCAAAGAGCAATGCTGCTCAGCGAAGGGGCCGAGCTGGCCGGGTCCAGGATGGCATATGTTTCCATCTGTTCACCAAACGGCGTCACGACACCCTGGCAAGCATAGCCTGATACTTCGCCGGGAAGTGGCTTGACATTATGCACAGCTTGCGGAACACCCCCTTCCAGAAATGATGCGATTGAGCTTGTCAGATCTCGCCTTGCGTATCAAGACCATGAAGGTGAAAATTGGAGCGTCCATCGAAGACGTTCTTTGTCATGCCTTGGACCCCCCTACGTCTATAAATGTTCAGAGAGCCGTCGCAGCCTTGGTTGAGGTACGAAAATTCTAAGAAACTTCACGCCGAGAACTAAAGGTGTTTAGGTGCGAGCCCTGACACTCACAGAAGACATCACTCCTATGGGTCGGTTGCTTAGCAAGTTGCCCACGGATGTCCACCTCGGAAAACTCCTCTTGATAGCCGTGGTGTTCCGTTGTCTTGATCCCGCGCTGACTATCGCAGCGGCATTAAGCTCAAAATCACCGTTCGTAACACCACTTGGCATGGAAGGAGAGGCCGATCGCGCAAAGAATTCATTCCGCATTCGTGAGTGATGCACATCCTGACCCTCCCTCCAGGAACTCAAGGGGAAAGATGTAGATAATTCAGACTTCCTAACAATTCATGCTGCATTTGCGGCTTGGCGAAGATCTGCTAACCAAGGATTTGCTCACAAATTCTGTCGGAAGAATTTCCTCAGCCACGAAAACCTCTTGCAAATTGAAGAACTACGTCAGCAATTCCTCGGGTTGGCAACCTGCATCCAATTGACTTCGTATCTCTAATGCTTCTGCTCCAGTTATTTGGTGGATTCTTCTTTCGTTTGCGTGGACACGGAATTCGTGAAGGAGCTGAGTCGGTAAGTTTTGAGTGTTCACGTCATACCAAGTGATTCACTTTCGTGCCAGTGCTCGGTTTGGACGTAATCGATATCGGTTTGCCACGGTCCCTCCTGAGTTGGACAGCAACGGCAATAATCCCACCATCGTCAATGCTGCTCTACTCTCTGGGCTATACCCCAAACTCCTTTGCGTTGACATTGCGAATGGACTCCAAATGCGCACGCTTTCGAACAATCAAACAGCCTTCTTCCACCCCTCATCCGTCAATTTTCGGAGAAAACCAAAAGATATTGCTGCCAATTATCTGGTTTACTTCACTCTCATGTATGTCGCGGTATGCCGTTATATGGGTAAATGTACTGACTAAAGCTCAGGCATTCGAAGAAGTTGTATGCTTGGGAGACCGCACCGATTGACGACCTTGCTGTACTCTTGCTGTGTGGCGAATGCGACTTCAAGGTCCGGCTAAAGTTACGCGCAACATTGCATGCTTGTTGATGTGGAGGATTCACAGCTCATGTCAGATACGGCGATTGTAGATCGAAAGGTCAAGTATCGCCTAACGCCCAGAGCCAACATGGCCATGAAGATTCTGCGGAGTCAACTGAGCGGCATTTTGGCGCAGCAATTCCGGGGAAAACCTTTGACGGAGTCGCAAATCCAATGGCATAAGCTTGCAATGACTGCGTTGGGTAAGACGAAGCTGGAAGCTGAGACCGAGCAGTCGAGCACAAAGATAGTGATTAGATGATTCGGACGCTCATACCAAACGATGCACAATAAAATACAAAGTACCTTGTGAAGATCATGCAGCTGAAGACACTGTCATCATATTAGTAGAGGTGAAGTGGTTCACGTCTATCGAACGTATATCATATTGCCTGGAGGAATGTAGAATACATAGACATGGGTCAAGTGTGAGATCATTCCTCTTCTTCGTCCTCGCCATCACGACTGCGTATTGATGAATGTGAACAGTGAACCGATGGTGCATGAAAGAATGGATACATACGCAATGTTGTAGAATCGGAGTTGATAAACGTCTTTTGAGGATGCGACGACTCGAATCCAATCGCGCAAGGTGTTCTTTTTCAAAAACTTTTTGGTCAAGTACTTGAGATACCGTTTCGAGAAAGGAACGTTAGAGGTCACGATGATTTTATTGCTTGCTACAGGGGGATCAGCTGCACAGTCACAGCGTGTAAGGAGATACACCACCACCATCGCGCGTTATCTTGACATTGTCGCCAAGCTGCCCGATCTTTCCTTCGAGTTTGGTGCGGTCATGGAGGAACTTTTCAAAGTCGGCACCGTCAAAGACACCGTCGGCGGCGGGACGGGAGTAGTCGATGATGAATTTGTGTTTCGTGGACGCGGTCTTGGCGGCGGCGGGCTAGAACATCAAGGCATGAGCCTACTGAGAAGGTAACTCAGCAAAGCGTCGCCTGGAACTGACCATCTTGAGGGTGGACTCTGCGTTGGAGCGTCGTCAAGCTTGGGAGAGGACGACGATGATGTTAAAACTGTACAGTCGTGTTCCCACGTTCTATATATGACATAATCACCAGAAAAGGCAATATATTCTCACACGACGCGCGCGTTGAATCGCTGGCTTGTCACACAGAAAACAAGGCATGGCCTCGTCGCTTACCCGCGAACAGGTCGCCTCCGCGCAGAGGGAGGGCGACTACGCCATCAAGTCTGAGCCCTCTCAGCCCAAGCTTGACACTTCCCAATGGCCTTTGCTACTGAAAAACTACGACAAGCTGCTCATCCGTTCAAGCCATTTCACCCCCATTCCGTCCGGGAGCAGCCCTCTCAAGCGTGATATTTCCAGCTACATCAAGTACTTTCCCCACCTCCCTTTTTTTTCAAGTCTCACCTCCCTCCCTTTTGTAGGTCTGGTGTTATCAACCTGGACAAGCCCTCGAACCCTTCTTCGCATGAGGTCGTCGCTTGGCTCAGGCGGATATTACGAGTGGAAAAAACCGGTCACAGTGGAACGCTAGACCCCAAGGTCACGGGCTGTCTGATTGTCTGTATCGATCGAGCGACGCGTCTGGTTAAATCCCAGCAAGGGGCAGGTCCGCAGGTACCTTCCTTGACCGTCAACACGCGCTAACTGGTATTCAGGAAAAGAGTATGTTTGTGTTTTGCGATTACACTCCAGCCTCCCGAATCCTACCGCCCTTCCACGCGCCCTTCAGACCCTCAGTGGTGCACTCTTCCAACGACCCCCCCTCATTTCTGCGGTGAAACGTCAGTTGCGCATACGTACTATCTATGAATCCAAACTC
Organism: Rugiboletus extremiorientalis; assembly: GCA_038093855.1. Classification (NCBI taxonomy): domain Eukaryota; kingdom Fungi; phylum Basidiomycota; class Agaricomycetes; order Boletales; family Boletaceae; genus Rugiboletus; species Rugiboletus extremiorientalis. The sequence goes on from JBBPSY010000002.1 coordinate 20,799, forward strand.
TTGGAATTCGATGAAAAGCGTAATCTTGCCGTGTTCTGGGTGTCGTGTGAGGCTGGCACCTACATTCGGACACTATGTGTTCACCTTGGTCTTTTACTCGGCGTCGGCGGTCATATGCAAGAGCTGAGGCGAGTGCGAAGTGGTGCCATGTCAGAAAACGATGACATTGTGACTATGCACGATGTGTTGGATGCGCAGTGGATGTATGACAACACCCGCGATGGTATGCTCGAATTTC
>JBBPSY010000002.1:41698-53739 GCA_038093855.1 Rugiboletus extremiorientalis
AGTGCCTGTGGCTGCGTGCGTGGGGGCTGATACAGCCCAAGTGACAGTACTACACTCTGTTTTGCTCAAAATTCAACGCCAACGTTCAACGTCAATCTCGGCAAGTTCGCCCTTGGGATCATCAGCAAGTAGTACTGGGGGAAATTCACAGTCCCTTTATCGATTTCAGATATGAAGTAATCTCCGTTTTACATTCAAGAGGATCGTCGCTTCGCGAGAAGATAGACTCGAATACCTCGTTGGAATCCGCTGTCTGTATAGTGTATCAGATAGAACACCACCACCCGACAAGCAGAGTGTCAGCACCTCTCCATCGCAGAACTGGACAGGTTGCCATAGCTCGTCTTCTTCGGCCCTTATAGCAAGCAACATTTCTCGCCGAGCGGCTGACATCCCACCCTGGAAGTTTTTGTCGTCTCCTGATTTACGAGCAGACACCTGCACCTCTTTCGCCTCCGCGGCCTTCTTCTCTTTCTTCGCAGCGGTGACGACTGGGAGAACCTCGTCCGGATCCGGAGGTGGGCCATCATCACTGTCAGAGTCGGATCCCCCTCCCCTTGAATGTCGCGCCTTTCGAGACATAATGTCAAGATAAGTCAGGGTCGGTCGAAACTGATGTGTTTCACTGATGGGCACAAGATGTAGTCGGCCTCGTAGATTTAGTCAGAAAAGATCACATCATCTGCATACCCCTTGGAACCCTCACCGTCTCGCACGACCCCGAGCATATAGGCACCAAGTTGGGGAACGGCGTCACTCCGCAGTCGACTGTCTGACAACCTGGGTTCTTCCCCATCCCTCTGTTTCACTTGGTCCTCTTGATTCTTCTCGCGGTCATCCTCGCGCTGTGCAGCCCCGAGATTCTTGCTTTTCTCGTGATTCCATACCTCGGGACGTGCATCAACTGGCACATGGATCTCGATCTTGCGAGACATGGGTTTGACGCGGGCGCGGATCCGCTTTCCGCTAATGGTTGCTGACGGGGGTGGTTGGAGAGGCCGATTCAGAAGCGGGAACTGGTGAATGTGCACGTTCGGGCCCAGCCTGCTTGAGAAATGGACGGGGAGAACGCTCACGAGCTCGTCGTTCTCGAGCTCCATTCATGCAAAGATATCGTGGGAAATGAAATCATCAGACCTATGAGACGGGCTGCGCAGATTCCCACGTGCACGTGATGATTGACCAATGAAAAAACGCAATATTATCTAAGATGAAATTTTGTGAAAATAAAAATAAAAATAAAAACATTATTTTTGGGGCTTGATCATGACACACATGCCAGCTCTTACACTTGAGTACTGCACAACAAGCATCAGACTTTTCCAAGTGCTCAGAGAGCAGCTCTTTGACTGCTTAGCATAGATCTGAATTATGAACATATTAATTTCCTTTTTTTTGCTGGCCACTGTCCAATCATGGCTCTCAGATGCCCTTGCACAGAGTTGTCAAGCGATAACATTAGCAGGTTTGCAGATGAATGGTGACATGGCCTTGATACCAGGCTGATGGGTATAGATTGAGTCAGATAAGCCATAGTAGTGTTGTTACTTAGATGTACTTCTATCGACAGCTATTGACTTCTTGTAGCCTCATCTGGACAGTGAAATGACTACATACTGAGCAAGCACAGTGCTGCAAACACAACGCGATGCTCACACAGCGCAACCTGTAGACCCACAGGGCGACCAGCGCCAGTCCCTCCTTGAAATGCGGATTGCTGCCTTGGCGACTGGCGAGTGACGAAAAATATGTATATCGTTGAGCTGGAAGTGAGGACGCGGGTGCCGCTAGTAGCGAGGGCACAGGTAGTCCTGGGTCGGCTGAAACGATGAGAGAAACCTGAATAGAAAATCTTCCGGAGTGGCGAGTAAAGCGGCGAGGCCGGCCCTACTAGCACGCGCCCACTGCCAACAGTATGCCAACCCAGCCCGACACCTCCCCACCGCCAGGGCAAAAGCCCTTGTATGAGGCAAGCACACAGTTCAAAAGCTGGAGATTTTCGCCCGAACAGTTGGCCGCCGTTCGCGGGACGTTGAATTCTGCTGCCGTCGCAGCGATCAAGAGTGCATTCGAGGCCGACGAGGTATCTCTGCGTCACCGCACACCACGCAGCCGTACCAACTAAACTGTACAGCCCGGGTCATCAGCCAATGTGTCCTTTCTTAATGCACAGGAGGAGCACCTCCTCGTCAAATTGTACATCACCAAGATCCCCCAACTATGTGGACACTTCCGGTTCCCTGAGGAGGTCGAGGCCACCGCAATAAGCTATCTCAAACGCTTCTATCTCAGAAACACTGTCATGGACTGGCATCCCAAGAATGTCATGTACGTTTATCTGCGGTGTTATTTTCCCTCACCAACGAGGCGACCACATCCAGGCTGACAGCTTTATTCTTGGCGACCAAGACGACAAACAACCCTATATCTCTGGACTCATACACGTCCAATATTCCTCGAACTTCCCCTTCCGACGTTCTTGACCTGGAATTCCTCGTAGCTCAGAGCTTGAACTTTGACCTTGCGGTATGGCACTCCCATCGTGCCTTATGGGGCCTCTGGCTTGACCTCCAGGTGTGACGCGCATCAGTTGTCCGCGTTCCTGCTTACACCCTTCCAGTCATTGTTAGACGTCATGGACGACCAGAGGTCGCAGGATGTATACGAGACAGCGCTCAAACACGTCCGCAACTCACGTCTCACTGATGCCGAACTCATCTACGCACCGTCTCAAATAGCGCTCGCAGCGCTGTCGCTCACTTCTCCACTTCTTGCCCAGAAATGGCTTGACTCTAAATTAGCTGGTACTGGGGAGATATCGCTAGAAACATTCCAGAGTGCTGTCGACGCGATCAAGATCCTGCTCACGCGCACAGGACAACCACCGGACGTCGAGGCAGTCCGGGAAGTCGATCGGAGGCTCAGGTTATGCAAGAATCCGGAAAAGGTGGTTGGGAGTAAGGCGTATCTCGCTCGGAAAGCGGAAGAAGAACGCAAAGCGGAGGCGAAACGCAACAAAAAGGCGGAAGGCGTACGCCGTGCCCTGGAAGGTGACGACCCCTTTGGCAGCACGCTCAGCGAGGGACAACATTCACAGAGGGTGGAGGAACTTGATGATGACGATGATTGATATCATTGTCTTGTCTGCCACTCTCATCTATCAAACGATTTTCGAACTTGGTTCACGAATACAGTACATGTCACAAGAATACAAGGTTGACTGGGGAAATGTTGCCCGCAAATTCAAACTAACGTGCCGTCCCAAGCGACAGATGACGTTCGATGGGGTGGACAAATGGGGTAGCACACTGTTGGCTACACATTGACCTCGCAGACCATGGCCACCAGGGCTGGATGAGCGAGGCTTCGATAGAGCCGAGAAAGGAGTTGCAGAATAACCTGACACGTTCGGGAGAAAGCGCGCGTCTCAATAACTCTTACCCCACCCCCCCACCAAGACTTGGGCCTGAAAAGACACGACGTTGGCAACAATAGGGATACAACTGTGGGATACACATCGTTCGCATGCACGAGGGTGGCGTTCAGAAACCTGTGGAGCTGGGGATGACAATGCGAAAGCAAAGTGTAAAAGGCGAAGACTGACAGCACTGGCAATCAAACGGACAAAGGGGTGTGTCTGGACGGGATAGATTGAGAAGAGGGGGTAGAGGGAGTGGGAGAGGGTCACCTCCGCCTGTAGTAGACAAGCCCAGCTCGTCCTCCTTGTATATGTTATAGCCGTCTCCTGTCTTGCGACCTGGTGCAATGTGGATGGTGGGAAAGGGAGATGGGAGAGACGGAGACACACGAGGGGCCCGGGATCCTCTGGAGTCCTTGAAGCGGTCGTTGTCAGGGATCGCGCGTTTTTTTTCCCGGCGGTGCTTTGGAGGGGGCTGTTTCTTGGAGGCGTCGACGATGGTGTCTGGCTGGCGAGACGGCGCTGGCGAGCTGGGGGTTGTTTTTATTTTTTTCTTTGTGGGTGCGGTGTTGAATATGTCGTCGATTTCTGAGCGAGTCATGATGCTGGCGTGCGCGGGAGAGTTTATTAGGCGCGTGCGAGTAGACCAGGACGACGACGACGACGACGACAGCGACGATGCCGTGAGTGTCCCCTTCCCTTCCCTCCCCTCCCGCTCCGCCCCGCCCCTCACCCCACAGCGCAGGCCCCAGCAGCCGTGCAACCAGACCCCGCAGAACCCGGCCGCACCGCCCTTTCCACAGTCCAACTCCCTCGCCGAGCCACTGTTCAACGTCAACCTCGACTCCAATGCCGCCGCAAAACAGATGGCCGCCCTCAACGTCGTCAACATGCAGCGCCAGCTCACAAACGCATACCCACGCCCGCCCCCGCCGTCTCCGTCCCAGATTCCGCTGGGCGGAACAACTCCGGCATCATTTCTCGGCGGAATCCCTTCCCCTTATAACCAGTCGAACCCGCTCCAGCCTCCCATCCTGGACCCATCCGCCGCCATGCAGTTCTCCCCCCACTCCAGTCTGCAGCCCGCCTTCCCTCCCGTTCACACCCCCGCATCGCTCGAGCCTTCCATGCCGTCATCCAACCTCCCCCCCCGGCACCCCCCGACCGTGAACATGTCCAAGCACAAACAGCGCAGCTTCTTGGCCGGCCTCGCCAGCGTCCATAACAGCAGAGGCACTCCTCTCCCTCCCGCCCTGACCAACGTCCAATATCCTCCCAACTATGATCCCGCGTCTTCACAGTGGAAAAATCTGGAGTGCTCTACCGAAGCCGGCGCATTTCGCTTGGCTGGCAAGGACGTCGACTTATTTAGACTGTGGGGCATCGTATGGCAGCTTGGCGGCGGTCAAAAGGTACCTTTATCAATCGTACATCGTCCACCGTAACTTGATCATCATCTCCACTCAATTATCTAGGTAACACAACAGAACGCATGGTCGCAGCTTCTCCCGCAGTTTGATCTTCCTGAATATCTCCCAGCCCCTATGCCCAACGGACAGCGCGCCACCTCCGCCGTCTTGGCTCATTGTTACAATGCCATCATCCAACCGTTTGAAGAGTTTTATCGTCGCAGTATCCAGGACACGAATCGCAAGGTAATGATGACAACGGGTCGTCCCTCTGGGGCACCCATAATTTCGAACAATCCTCCCCAAACGTCAGGCTCAGGTCCCTCTACTCAATCGTCTGGTTCTGTCCACAGCATGTTGAGCTTGTTGAATCAGTCTGTATCAAGCGGTCAAAACGCGTCAATCTCGATCACCGGCAGCCCCACTGCCCCTGCATCACAAGCAATACCACACAGTCCCCATCCACCGCACGGGGTGCCTAACACATCCATCTCAGGAACACATGGCTTCTCGGACTCTTTAGCCGGTCACTCATTGGTGCCCTCGCTGAGCAGCACAACCATTGGACCACTTCCTAGCTCTGCAGGAAATGAACACCATGAGCAAGAAGCCCCGGGAATGAAACGAAGATTCGAGTCCGAGGAACTCGACGGAAAGCGTGCAAAGTTGAAGATGGGTGAGTTTCATCCATTAACGTTTGACGTACGTAATGAGTGACATTGAGCGGCCGATAATAAGGTGCAACAGAATCGCCAGACGTCGTCAGTGGTTTTCTGTTCCCCTCCCTTGAACCTTTAACTACAACCTTCCTCACAGTTGCCCTCCATGTCAGCCTCTGGGGACCGATCGCTCTCCCAGAATAGAACAACCTCGGTACCACCCCCCGCCTCGTCTCATCCACGCTCTCCGTTTACGAGGACCAAAATCGAGTACATTCCTCTAGCGCGTGAGGTGGATACCTATGGCGGACGTGATCTCAACATACTGGAAGATGAGTATCTTCGTGCCCAGCGTCGTCCTATGCGCGATATCAACGAGTGGGGAACCGTGGACATCGAAGCGCTCACGATGTCCATCCGCTGTCGACTAACAGTCGAAATATCATATGCCCTCACCACCCTCACGCTTCTCTCGACGATGAAAGGTCCCACCCCCGGTTCAGGTTTTCCTATTGCACAGTGTACCGATCTACTGGAGGAAGTGCTGGATCTGTTGGAAGAAGAAGCATTCGATGGGATTGCTGATACGCCTCAGTATTGCCTGACAGAGAATACTCGTATACCTCGCCATCGTGAATTGGTAACTCTTGCCCTCGAAACAGAGTCGTTGCCATTCGCAGGATTGAAAGGCGAGCAGAACTCACGGAAGACGGAATATGGCCCCCGACATCGATCAAGTCACGTCATCCTTGCTGTAACGAATATCATCCGGAATTTGTCTGTCATTCCAGACAACATGCAATTCATGGCGAGGCATGACCGGACGCTAGAACTGGTATTACGTGTTTGCGGAATTATTGTTCCGCAGGAGGGTGGTCCACCGAGACCAACATCACCTGCGCTCTCTATTCCTGACGTCGTCAACGCCCGCAAGGATGTACTCAACATTCTGTCCAACCTTTCAGTTATGGTCTCTTTCCCTCAATCCTCCACCGAGTCCACTACCCGCATTTGCACCCGGATATTCGAGCTCGTTTCATCCGTCCTAATCGAACCGGCAGACGCCATACCCCCGACGCAAATGCTGAAGCTCAGCGGTATCCCTTTTCACAAATGCAAGCCACCGTCGCTCTCCGATGTGGCCCTCGACGTCTTCACACATATTGCCCACCTGGATCACAATCGCAAAATATTTTCTACAGTCATACCACAGCAGTGGTTGTGGCGTCTGCTAGAGACTCTCATCTATCGCCTGCCAGTGAGCGACCCTGATTTCGCATTTCTCTCACGAGAATCGTGGTTGTCATACCTTGAGAAAGCAACAATGGCGATATACGCCATCGCGTTCCTATCCCCTCCGGATTTGAAGAAAAAAATTAAGTCGGATCGGTCGCTCCATTTCTCGCAGATCATGCTCCGCATGGCTCAGAGGCTTGCTGTGACCAATGCTCCCCCAGAGGCTCGACAGTGGTTCCTGAGTACTGCTCGGAGAGCAATCGAAGCGATGAAGGCCATCGACGGTGGTGAGGATGCGTTCGACACTTCTCAGGCTACCCAACCGACACTTGCGTTCGGGATGGGTTTTGGGGAATCAGGAGAAACAAGCGTGGAAAAGGGGATGGGGATGCTCGCTGGTCGTCGGGATGCGGCATGGGAACTGCTCATGCACAGGGATCTGGATCAGACGATGTTTGCTGAGCTGGAGAGTCTGATGAGAGTAGAATGAGGGTTCCGTGTGTTTCTAGATCTGGTTTTAATGACATGTATCGATCATATACATACTCGTGCTTGAGCAACGCACTGCTGTGGCGAGCTCCCCACGACCACGACCACCATCAGCGGCGTATCCCAGCATCAGACCCGTCTGGTTCATATGCCTGCTGATACCGCCCCACCTCCCCGGTACTCTCAGCATGGCCCCGACGACGTCCTACACAATAACCCCCCATCGGACGTGTCTAGTTCCCAGCTACTTATTGTGCCAGCCCTAGACGGCATAAACTTTCAGAAGGGTTATGTCGGTGCCGAAGGTGAACACGCAGCAATGGAGGGGGAAGTGCATCTCAAGGGTGCCCAACCTGGCGTGTGGAAGAAACTGTCAGTCCATCCAATTCATCCGTGCTGATGACCTGACCGAACTAGGCGAAAGGTCTGTGTCTTTGCGCACGACAGAGTCTGTTCATGGACGGGAGATCGAGCTTTACGTTTCTGAAATGGACGTGGCCTTATTTTCGCCCGACTCTGGCGAAGCTATCCCAGCTTCCTTTCCCTTCGCCATACCACTCACGCCAGACGTGCCGCAATGTATCCACACCCTACATTCTTCAGTGATGCACGTCCTCAATGCGACGCTGCACCCAGCGGATCCGGCACTCCCCCCAATGTCGAGAGAATTGTTGGTGCATACGAGGCGCTACACGTCGCACACTCATACCGTTGCGATCTCACCTGAAACGCACGTCATGCATCATCCAGTTCGCGTAGAGGCAGAGATTCCAAAATCAACTTTCATTGCCGGTGAACTGATTCCCATCTACGTTACGGTGCCGCCTCCACCGCATCAGCTTGTCTTGGAAGGAGGACTCAGGCTCCGTAACGTCAAGGCAGAGCTCCTTCGCGTGGTTGAGGTCAAGTGTTTTGATGACTTGGAGGGCGAGTCGCAGAATTCTTCACAGGAGGTTATGAGACGACCGACAGATGAAGTCAACGATTCTCCAATCGAGGGTCCTTCGTCTACAGCACTTGCTTGGGCTGTGGAGAAACCAAGGGATGATCCTTCCTCACCCTTTACTGCTGCGTATACAACAGTCATGTCCCGTTCTGGGGCATCTTGCAGGTTCCATACCTCGCATCCTATTCGGCTGCGCTTCGTTCTACATCAAACCTCGCCATCTGCTTCCCCACCTGATCGTTCACGGTCACTATCTGAGGGGAACTACGTTTACGTGGAGAATGACCCACAATGCATTTCGATCACACAAACCACACTCTTGCACCAAGTATCGTTCTTGTTGAATATCCACACTTCCTTTGTCGACATCGCAAGCAGGACGGAAACGTTGTACACGATCCCCATTCCTATCAATATCATTCCACCTCCCGCTCCACTGCCCGAGGTTGAAGAGTGGGTAGATACTGCATATCAAAAGAAGCATGATCGACCACCACTCAGGACCGTGCGGCAAGAAGACACCGAGGTTTCTGCTCCTTTATATCACGAGGGAGAGGCTGGTCCAAGCTACACACAACACGGTGCTCCTCCTCCATTCGAAGACAGGGACGTTCCTCCACCCCCCTTTTTCCCGTCAGTAGCATCCACGTCTACTGGTCTGCCCACGTTCCAGGAGTCAGAGAACGAGATATATATTCCCTCCGACACGGAAGAACATTTTGCGACTCCTGTGGCTGAGACAGTTGTGGTTGGTGAAGGGGTCATCTTTGGCTTCTCTTCTTCCCAGCAGTTCGATGGTCACACTGACCCTCTACATCGCACATCGATGCCCCCGCCTTCGGTTGAAGAGGCGGTGCAAGATCCCGAGGTCACCGAGTTTGTCGATCTTTCCCAACCGCGTCGGGTCTTGGGACTGCTTGTAGAAGAGCAACCACCACCCCCGCCTCCACCTCTAGACGATCCATCCGACCCACCGCCCTCGATAGATTCCGTGTATAGGTCCCCAACGTCGGCTTGCCCTGTTCAAACCCATTCTTCCACAGGTATAGTACATCATGCGTTTGGCCATGATCGCCTTGCATTATCGCACGGTGGCGAAGTCATGGATCAAGGATCGTCCCACGTACCGGCGCCCCCACCATATCTGACACCTAGTGACCAAGAGCAGGTTGCGAGACCTCCACCTTACGTGGACTTTATTCCTCTACTCAATAGTGATCATCGGTGAAGCGTGTGTGCACGGGTAGGGCTGCCTCTGTTTGCTGTTCCACCGAGCAGTAACCAAGGCGCCGGTTGAGTCCACTGTCCGGTGACTGACTAGAATTAAGGAAGGCATTACAAGAGCAAGGTTTGAAGGCGTAATCATATATGTCAAGGGTTCATGTAGTGAATCATGGGACAAAGGACAAGATGGTAGTTCTCCAGAATAATAACAGATGAGTAGCTCAACAATTGCAAGCATCCTTGCCTTTGGCTTGGTTTTCCTCCAAGTCTACGGCACCTTCCTGCCGTGAGGTACCCGCTCGACTACCTGCAACGCCATTTCTGCCAGTGCCACGGTTAGAGGCCAAGATGTGCTCGATTGGTATTTTCTTGGCTGATGGGGATGTGGTCAAGCACAGGAAAAAAAGTCAAGGAGAGGGAACGGACCGATTTCTGTGAAAATTTCTACGATGCCCTCACCGGTCTTGGCGCTGGTCTCGAAGAAGAGCAGGCCGGCCTCAGTGGCATAGGCTTGGGCTTCCTCGCGAGGAACCTGTCGTAGTGATTCCTCGCCGCCACCGGGACTGGGGGCCTCCCCTGGGGTCGCGGTGGCATCGTCTGCCTCGTCTTCAGACTCGGATGCAGGGGTTGTGCCCGAGGGGGAAGTGGATGGTTGGACCAAGTCGAGTTTGTTGCCGGTGAGTGCAATGACGATGTTGGGGTTGGCTTGCCTTTGCAGCTCCTTGACCCACGACTTTGCTTTCTCGAGACTGGAAGCTTTCGTGACGTCATAGACGACGACGGCGGCCTGAGCATTGCGATAGTACATGGGCTATGAGAGGGAGATGTGGTCAGGTGGGCAAAGGGAGAGCGGACGGACTGACGGCGAGAGAATGGAAGCGCTCCTGGCCAGCGGTATCCCAAATTTCGTAGCGCAGCACACGGTCCTCTAGACGACATTTCTGGGTCAAGAACGCAGCACCGATGGTGGGTTCTTTGTTTGGCTGGAATTCGTTGGATACCTAGCGGGGGGTGTCCAGCGGCGTTGAGCGGCGTTGGGACAGCGACTCACGAATCGAAGGACGACGGACGACTTGCCGACGGCGGCCTCGCCTGGATGATGGGGGTGAGGAGGGGTGGGGAGGGGGATGGGGAGGGGAGACGCACCGAGGAGGACGAGCTTGACCTGGACGGATTTGTCGACGGAGCCAGCTGCGGCGTCGGCCATGGATGTCGGGCGGGGGTCTTTGATGATGGGGACGACGGCGACGGCGACGGCAAGCTGCTGTGCATCGCGGCCTTGTTTGCGCTTGTGTTGGCTCTGCCCAATCTGGCACGGCGGGTTCTGGGATGGCATATAAAGGCGGCCCGGGCATGGGATGGCTCTCTCCCATGTCCATGTCCCCGCTCCCTGTCTCTGCGTTTCGCCCGACCCCGGAGAGCGTCCCCCCGCACGATGTCTCCTACCTCCAGAAGCCCCTCCACCCAGCCCCGGTGAACTACCACCCCCTCGTGCGTCCCCCTCCCGTGCCGGACACCACTCGCACCTCACCCCCGCCCGCAGAACCCGATCACCTTTCTCTTGCACGCCGCCCTCGTATACCCAGACAAGCTCGCCCTTGCCCATCCCGACGCCCGCCGGCCCGCCTACTACTCCTACAGCATCTGGTGATTCGGTGCCTCACTCCCGCTCCCACCCATGTTCGGCTCACAATGCTCCAGGGCGCAGCGCATCCAGAATTTGGCATACGCTCTCATACACGCTGGAATTCGCCCAGGCGATCGTGTCGCAGTCTTGGCCCCAAATTCGTGCGTACCCGCCGTCTCACCGATAGCTCGGCTAACCTCACTTCTCCCAGCCCTATGATTGCAGGTAATTGTCGCCGTCAGTCGCTAGCCCCATCCCCATTGATTCGGGGTTCTAGATGCCCACTTTGGCGTTCTTGCCGCCCGCGCCGTCCTTACCCCGATCAACACTCGGCTAACTCCCCCAGAAATTGTTTACATCCTTGAGCATAGCGGATCCAAACTCATCCTTGTTGACCACGAATACGTGCATCTCATCCCCAACGCCAAAATTACTACTATCGTCTGCCACGATACCGCTAAGCGTGGGGATCCATACGAAGACTTTCTGAGTGAGGGTCGAAAATTCAGTTACGACAAAGGCTGGGCCGGGCTCGACGTAGAACTCGACGAAAACGCGCCCGCAGTTCTGTGTTACACGTAAGGCCCTCTCTCCAACGTTGGCATCACCCCACATCTAAGCCCAATCCTAGCTCTGGTACTACTGGTAGAGTGCGCGCTCGCGTCTCCGACTCCCTAGATGATTGTCTGACGTCGTTCCAGCCTAAAGGGGTCCTCACCACCCTGCGAGGTCCGCACTCGCTACTTTTCGAACATTGATCGAGCGGCTGAGTTTGAGTTGCAGGATCCTACCTTGCAGCAATAGCAAACGCTTTCGAGGCAAGGTAGGAAGTGTTCACTCTCATAGTCGCACAGCAATGTCGATATTTGTCTTTGAGACTCAATCACGAATCCTCCTACCTATGGTACTACCTCCTCTCCTCCCTTGGTACTCTGCCAAAATGATCCTTTCTATCCAGGGTTCTCCCTATGTTTCATGCTGCAGGATGGACATTTCCTTGGGCCAACGTTTTTGCGTGTGCAACCCAAGTGTG
>JBBPSY010000002.1:68448-80110 GCA_038093855.1 Rugiboletus extremiorientalis
TCCTCTGGAGGATAAGCCGAAGCTAGGCTTGAGCTCGAGGAAGACGTAGAACAGACCCACCCTTTCAGCTTCACGAAGTTGGGCTCGGACCACCTTGAGCTCTTGCGCGAGCAGCTTTACCATCTCCGACGCCAACTCTGGATCCATGATGTTGTCCATCTTGCAGTGGTACCGGCGAGTTCAAGGAGCAGCAGTGGACCACCCCACGTGACCGTGACTGCATGTAAGTCATCTGCGTCTGCAAGCGATCCCTTGGAAATGCAGAGTTCGGCGCTGCCTTCGAACGCTGAGTCCGTGTCGTCCACGCCGTCTCGGAAACGCTCTAAATGGGACGACGAGGATCCAGGGGTCGAGGCAATCCATCGGCGTCAACAATCTCTCAAACGTCGCATAAAGTCGGCTCGGAGTGCCCAAGCTCACGACGCCGGTCAACCGCCTCTGGATCCTTCTGCACCCCAGCGATCTCGCCCAACCCAACCTACTCCACACAGTGTCTTCGTGCCACCCAGAAGTTCTCATCCCCCAATCCGGCCGTCCCGTTCCGTATATTGTTACGAGCGGCTCAACCAAATAGAAGAAGGATCCTATGGCATTGTATTTCGCGCCAGGGACAAAGAGACTGGTGACATAGTTGCCCTTAAGAAGCTCAAGCTCGACGAAGAGAAACATGGCTTTCCGATTACCGCACTTCGCGAGATAGGTGCTCTGATGGCCTGTCGGCACGAAAATGTAGTTCGAATTCGCGAAGTAGTCGTCGGTGACACCTTGACACAGTGAGTGCAGCTGTCCAATCCCCTTCGAGGTCGTGATCAACACAATCCCCCTAAAGAGTCTATGTAGTGATGGACTTCATCGAGCATGACCTCAAGACACTCCTGACCTTGATGCCATCCCCCTTCCTGCAGTCGGAAATCAAAACGCTGATGCTGCAGCTATTATCTGCTGTTGCTCACTGTCATTCCAATTGGATTTTGCATCGTGATCTAAAAACCAGTAACTTGCTCATGAATAACCGCGGGATGATCAAGGTAGCCGACTTTGGTCTCGCACGGCGATACGGTGATCCTGTCGGGGTAGGGGGTTTGACGCAACTAGTGGTGACCTTATGGTATCGGTATGTCGACGATGATATCTATTCCGTGTTTGTCCTCTCACGTCAACAGGGCCCCAGAAATTCTCCTGGGAGCTACGAAATATTCAACTACCATCGACATGTGGTCTGTTGGGTGTATTTTCGCAGAATTGCTCTTGAAAGAGCCAGTTTTTCAGGCTCAGGGGGAGGTAGAGCTCCTTTCCATGATTTTCAAGCTTCTTGGCCCTCCTACAAGCTCATCTTGGCCAGAATACTCCGGCCTTCCCCTCGCAAAAACTATCACACTCCCTGCCCCACATGCTCACCAATTTCGTCAGCGATTCCAGTACATGACGACGTCGGGGATTGACCTTTTAATGTCATTTTTGACGTACGATCCAGCGCAACGCATAACTGCCGAAGAAGCTCTGCGTCACCCATACTTCAGGTCAGACAGTATCGCTTTTCTCTCCGCTTCACTAACAGATCGCATGAAGTGAATCTCCTCTCCCCAAGCACCCAGACCTCTTTGCTTCATTCCCATCCGTCGCTGCCGGAGAAAAGTAAGTATTCTATATTCCTCTTACGTGACACAACGCGTGACATTATCGGTACGCAGACGCAAGAAGCCATTCGATAGCCCTTCTGCACCCGTGCGAGCTGCGGATTACATTAAACTTGCAGAGAACGATATGCCATAATGACACTGTAGCGTGTGATATGTCTATTAGGGATTGCAAGTGCGCGTAAGAACAAGTAGTGGTGTAGGCAAGAATATCCCTTAAAGAACCCCAGTACTACCATCGATGTTATCGTCGACATTGTTCAGTAACTGTCTCATTCTCTGAAACCGTGTCCTAGTGCGGTCCATTTCACCGCACCTGTCATAGAATTCTTTCACTTCTTGTACAGTGAACCTGAATTCATTGGCTATATCCCAGATCGCTTGATCAATACAATGAAGCGGTGTTGCTTCCCCCGATGAGAGCGTGGCTGGCGCCTCAAAAGTACCGGAATGTGAATTTGAGGCACTGGGACTCTCTTGAGCTTGTGCTCGACCCCCCCCCAAAAAAAAAAAAAAAAAACACACACACTATTTTTGCTTTCTTCGTGGCGCGTGGTGCATCGTCACCTTCATCATCCGCTGTCCGTTTTCCCCATGGCGGAGGGGATTGGTTGCCAACTCGAATGCGCCATTCCTCGCTCTCTTCGTCGTCTCCCATTTCCTCTTCGTCAAGACTTTGTCGGGTAGGAATACCTATCATTGAAGCCTGTGGCTCGTTGGAGATGTGGTCGGGGGCGAACAAAATGATCGGCACAGTCGTAGTCGCGTTCCCATTGATGCGCCCTGTATTCTGGTTCACTGCGTGATCTGCGTGAAGCGCCTCGTCCACCGGCTTTGGGCGTTTTTTCCTCGTACGCCTGTTTTTTTCCTCCGCCTGTCGAACGTAACCATATTGCCCTTTCTCCCCATGGGCTGGCTTTTTCTGATCCACAACTGCGGCGATTATGTTGTCCAATCGGACTGAGTTCTTCTTGTAACGCTCCCGCCACGATTGCCATGTGTGTCGAGTTACCCACGCATACTCTGGGTCAACAGCCTGCAAGAATTCAAAAAGGGATCATTGGGCATGTCCTGGGGACCTACCATCTCACATAGCTGTTGATATAGACGATTGCCAGTTCGGCCGCCCGTTTCCTTGTAGGGAATTTTGGTTGCTATCCATTGGCATAGACGTTCTTCGTCCTCTTCAGTGAATGGAGTTCGTCTGCATGTGATAAGTACCACCTGTGATCGGCGAGGGCACCGGAAACTCACTCTTCCCCCGGACGCCGACCTCCTGGGTTCTTATACACCAGCGGTGTATAAACAAGTGCACCTTTTTCCACGCATTTCTTGACCCATAAATAAGACTCGATATACTTGTCTGGAATGCCTTGATACGACTTGACGAGGTGTTGAAAAACCTCTGTGTTCGGGTCTGCGAGGATTACACGAGCAGACTGAGGAGATGCAGTAGGGTCTCCTCCAGAATGCTGGGGTCACCCAGTAAGGGCCCAGTATACAATAACTGTAGCTATGCCAGTTAACTCACCATAATACGCTGACTGAGAGCCGCACGCGCATTCACGTTTGCGATGCTGGGGTGTATGTGCATCTTGATGGAGACCCCATTCTCTACAAACATCTGTTTTAGCAGCATTCCTGCGATCTTGCAAGCCTCGACGTAGGTATAGGGCACGAAATGACGTTCAGGGCGATCTGGACTGATCCAGCAGAGACGAAGGCGCTCCTCTTCTGGCGTGCCGGGTTGGGTTAAAACATAACCTTGCCTCGGCACCTTGCTTTCTACACGCCCACCGAGAGACTGAGTTGCACGTTGAATACCTATCGTTCAATCCTGTGTCAAGCCACTCACAGTGATCGTTTCGCATAACTCGGCCTGTATCTCTTGAAGTATGTCCTTCTGTATAAAGAACTTGACGGCCAAGCCGCTCTCGTCTTGGAAAATTGGCTGGAAATAATAGCAGCCATATGAGGTCTTTGGAAGTCACTCTGCCACTAAGAGGGACCGCTCACCATGAGTGAAACGTTGTCAGAACCCAAGGATCGGGTTAGGTTTATGCTAGGGTTAGGGTTGTTCTATCAGGATGACTAATACTCTCCTCGAACATAGTGCTGTGCTTGAATAGCAGGCACATACACATGAGTAGGAGTACAATATCATATTTGAGAAGTGTTAAGACGCTCTCATCATTCTAAGTTGGTCCACCACGTCATCCGCACGTACGATTCTCGTCCTCGCCCTACCGATCCAAAATCGAGCCGGTTCCTTGACCCTCACCTCAACCTCGGGTCGTGAATTTGGACGACGGGTGTTGATAGTAAGGTCTCCTGCTGCACTAGCAGATGGAATTTGGAGTTTATGAGCCTGTGTGGAAGCCGGAACATCTTCATGGACGACGCCAGAAAAGTCTGCCGATTTTTTCACATGCCAACTCGCGTCAGCTGTCGCAGGTCGCCGGGGGAGCACCTCGGACACTGGTGGGACACGGAAAAAATAGTGCGAGAATGGAGAGTTGTCGCTGGAGGTCTCGACAGATGGACGGGAAGAGTGCGAAGGAGGGCGATCGGAATACAAATCCATCGCTGTCATTTGGTGCGGAACATTGCTACTAGGAACATCTATTGGGGGTTTCGAATGACTCTCGGAAGTCGCACTCGGGGGCGGTGCTGGGCCAGGTACAGCTACCGTATTTGCCTGAACGAAAGAATTAAGAAACGGTACAACATTCCGAATTCCTGTCTCACCCTAGTCCTCGTCTCGGCACTACGAGCCATACTAGTCACTGACGACGTGGGGTGGGTGCCACCTCGCCCCTCTAGTGACTCACTCATCTGCGAAACTTCTTCGGAAACTGCAGATTCAGTGACAGATGATCCCAGCGTGAATGTGGAAGGGTCGAGACTTTTGCGTCTGTGATGATAACCATCACGATGCAGGTGAATAGAAGGGCGGGAGGTCCCACAGGATAAGAAAGCAGGGGCTAACACCATTTCTGCAGGAATCTCCTCTCCCAGATGTCTGGTCAACTTTGCAAGCCTAGCACGGTGTAGTTGTTCTGTGTACCAGAGTGCAAGCGATGGATCGTTTTCTTCTTCCTCTGTGTCTTCCCCAGCAAGTGAAGGAGCAGGATATGTTGTAGAGCTTCCAGGTGATGTATCAGGGGCGTCCGGTGAGGGAGACGTGATTAGTGCTGCCGTCGGCGAGCGTTGTGGGGTGGAAATATGCGAGGCCGTCGATCGAGACATGGTAAGTGTCATTGAAGGCCGAGATACTGGAAGAGTGGAGGTTTTGCGCTTCAGTAATTTCGAGGGTTTAGTGCTGTAAACCACATCTTCACCCTCTACTGCCGGCGCCTCTGCCACCCTTCCCAGCATACCAAACCGCCTTGGGGAGACAATGCGGCGAAAACCAGGTCTGAAATTCTTTGTAGTGAGCTTGGATCCTCTAGAGCGGTCGGAGGCGTCATTATTTCCCCGAGGACTAGCCAGTTGAAGGGAAAGAGGGAGAGTGTGAAGGGGTATGGATCGGGAATACGGGGAACCAATAGTTTCATACGACATCTCTCTGTGTGGGTAGTGGCTTTGCTTACTCCGATGAATCCGAAAGCATTAGATAGTTGCAACTGGCTAGCAGCATTCGCAAGGCAGAGGCGGACACGCTGACAGAATCACTTGTAGTTTCTGGACTCACGGAGACGGATCCACTGGTAGCTGGCAAATGCTGTGATACATCTGGACATCCTGTAACCTGGGAACACTCAAAGGTGGGAAACTGTCATGGGAGTGTGAGTTTCTGAGTCTATTTCCACGGACTCGTCGATTCGAGACTTGAATCGCACCTCATCTGGAGCTCTTGAAAGCGCACAGGCGCGGGCCCGCGTTCACTAGGCGGAAACGTATCATAAGTGGTCAGTAGACAATCCGAGGGGACACCGCGACCTGAAAGCTTGCCAACCTCCGGAGCTCTCGGATTGTTTTGTTCGTGAACATGCTGTTCTCAATATGCGCAATGGGTTACGCCACAGGTTCATGTTTGATGGGATCATGACGTTGACAGCATTTCTCACAATATTTGGTTCTTTTGCTGAAGCGAAGGCACGGAGTAAGCTTACGTACACCGAATAGGTCGTCAAATAAAGGTGGGTATACCGCCATAAGCCATACAGTAGATAAATATGAGCTTGTGATAACATAAACTGGGTCTGATTGCCTCAAGTCCGATAGTCAATGTCCCCAACAGCAGAAGGCTCGTCTTTCGGCAAGTCATTATCTTGAACATGGGGAGAAGGCTTGCAAGTAATGGCCGACATTCGCAGGTCGGGTGGTAGTTTTACCAGCGAAACTCGCTTCGCTGCTCTGGTTTTATTCCATTCCTCCGCTTGTTCCTCGGGAAAATGGGATGCTACAAGTAGGTTCTCATGCAAGGATGCGTCTGGCAGGGATTGGTTGGTGGTGGATAATGATAAATATGAGGTTTCGTCAGGGGATGGGTAACAACTCATTGGGCTGTCATTCCCTTGCGCGGTCGGTGAATCGGTGGCAGGTGGCCCCCAGAGTGAGGGTGCAGCAAACGCTTCACCAGACGATGGCCAATCTGGACCAAAGTCCAGCGCGGAGCGGAACGTTTCGTAAATGGAAGAGTCAAGGGACTGCAAACCTATTGGAGGTGACTCTTCGTGAAATGAACTCTTGGGTGGAGGTTCATGAGTAGGGAATGACGCTTGCGAGGTATATTCAGAGTAGCGCTGCTGCAATGTCTCGGTTGCAGCTTGCAAAGCTAGGGAGGTCGCCTGTTTGAAGTTCCTCTCCTCCACAGCGAGATCGTTGAGAAGGATGTTGCGATGACAGACGAGCTTGGTGAGATCCAAGCGCATTGCTTGTATCTTCCTTGATATGTTCGAAACAGTATCTTGCAAACGATCCCGCGTGGATTTCTGAAATGGTGTCAAAATCCCGATATTTCTAGCGATGTGCATGCTGGAATCGATCCGTGCATTGGCGGCGCAAATGCGATCTTCCAGGTCTTCCACATGGCTATGTATCGTATGGGATCTGGAAACAAGACAGGAAGGCTCTGCCCCAACTGAGTATGCCTTCTCGGTGACCGAGAGATCTCCGGCGCTAATGCGTGCGGCAGCTAATTCTGCTTTCACCGTATCAAACGTCTCCTTGAATTGTGATGCTCCCTCGACTTCGGGTGTGGATAGATCTACAAATCCACGCTGGCAACCATCTGCGCCCGCAGAATACACACCATGTGACCCACTATAACCAGGGGGCTCATCCATCGGCTCGGAGAGGTTACGGTGGTCCCATGTCAGCGTCCTTGGTTGACCTGGAAACTGCAAATCATGAAGATGCGACGCGGCAGCGGCTACTCCGGTGAGCTTGAGAACTTTGCCTGTCATTCCGAGTGATCGCATGTGTATGCCTGTGGTTTTGAAGGCGCTCGCATAGTTAATATGAGATATCCATTCATTCATCTCTTTCAGTCCGGTTGCCTGGAAGAGAATATGTCGTCCATCGCGAGTGGTGAGGCGGAAGGTATTCAAGTGCTGTGGTATACCGATAAGGATAAGATAAAATGTAGGAGGTCTTGCATACCTTGGTATAGGATCTGTCCAAAACTGCCAGTGCATCGTGCAAGGTGATAATTTCATCCGGCTTGAACAATGTTGACGGTATGGGGGGTTTCCTTGGCGGATTGCTCCATGAAAGCAGTGCTGAAGACCACGATGAATCACGGAAGAGAAGAAGTTGAGATCTCGTAAGTGCGACGCTATACGGTCGCCACTTGCGGTTCAATGGCTTTTTCCCCCCTTCCAACACATCATCCTTGCGATTGAGCACAGCAACCTTGATAAACTTGATAGCCCATGCCGCGGGCGCAGGTAGTGTCTCAGGTACACCACCAAGGCCGCTGAGAGCTGGGTTTGGGTTACCCCGAACACTCAAGCCAAAGAATGGGGTCGTCGTTCGCATCTCTATTGGCCCTATTTGTACCATGTGCCCCTTGACAAATGCTAGGAGGATTTCTTCATAGTTCCAGGGAGTACCGGTACCGTCCCATCGAAACGTGTTCTCGAGCGGAATTTGGCCTTCGACGTTGACACGGAGTTGATCCAGCAAATTCTGAAACAACACCTGAGGTAAACTGGTGAGAGAGGCGTGAAGGACTCACGTTCTTGATGAGATAATAGGGATCAATCCTCTGTCTGCTCAATAATGTATTTCCACTTTGTAGCATTGGGCTTGGAAGCCCGGATGACGTAGAGGGTCTAGTAGGGTTTCCTTCGATGCTTCCTTCGGGCTCCAAAGGGTCCTCGATGAAGATGAATGGTGCAAAAACGATGTTGTCGTAGAAGCACTGAGGGACTGTCATGAAAGCCCTACTACAATGTCAACAGGTTCTACACACATCAAGAACTTCAGGGATCAAGCCTGGGAGCGTCGTATTCTTTATATAATCCGCTTTGGACATCTTCCGTCTATTTGACTTGTTGAAAGCGTCAGTGTGCAACATGATCAGGCTGAAAGCTAAGATATATGGGTGATCTAAAGCATCATCATCGTCATTGATTTGCGAATCGGGAAAATTAGGGGTGACACACCTCTAGAAGTGAGTAGGTCAGGGTTACATGAAAGATACCTATTCGCAAACGCTTCGATGACTCGGTCAATTTGCTGTGTCTCCCGTGGTAGACCAACATCCATTAGCAGTCTACGCAATGCGACGTCCAGAGGGTCCCCATAAAATCTAAAGCGTTCAATAAATAGCTTGAGTGAATCAGTATATATGGGATCCCCACTATAAAAGCAGTTAGAACGAGCAAGGACTACCAAGTGTAGTCTCACGTAGAAGCCAGGACTCCTGTTATTTCGGCCTTGGGGACGAGGGACACTAATCTGTTCACAAAATCTTCGGGGGATTCACCCGCTCGGGGCTTCAAGACATCAGGTGGAATCTGGGACAAAGAAGGCCGAGGAGAACGAGAGGTTGGAGACGATGCGAATCCATTGGAAAGTGAGGTTCCATTTTTAGCGGCAGATGATGGCGATGAAGCGAAGAGATTAACGGAAAGTCGATGTAGTAGTGGCGGATTAGTTGAGGAACGAGGTCGCGTATTGGGTGGACCAGTTCTAGATCGCGGCATTGGATTGACAGAGAACGGGTCGCTGTGTGGAGGAAGGACAGTGGGCTGACGCGATAAAGTGAAGAAAGAGCGTGAATGCGAAGGAGTTGCGGAATCAGCCGTGGTTGGACGCCGCGTGGGTGGATGATGTGAATACGGATCGGCAGTACGTGGTCGAACGTTGGTCCTATCCGGAGCAGGTGGGTGTTGCGGCAAACTAGGGATGTCGGTAGGAGTTGTCGAAGGGCGACGAACACCG
The DNA here is from genome assembly GCA_038093855.1 of Rugiboletus extremiorientalis. Classification (NCBI taxonomy): domain Eukaryota; kingdom Fungi; phylum Basidiomycota; class Agaricomycetes; order Boletales; family Boletaceae; genus Rugiboletus; species Rugiboletus extremiorientalis. Next base: position 77,481 of record JBBPSY010000002.1, read on the forward strand.
CGTTCTGAATGGCGCCTAGAAAGTCTTGCAGTACTGGAATTGTTACGTGATCTCACGGGCGAGTCTGGAGATGCAGTGAAATCCACCCGGAGCGGGGAAGTGGGTTTTACTGCTGGAATGGAAGGCGATTCGGCTGGGACAGTGAGATGTTGCGGAGATGATGACGAAAACTTCCGTGACCAAAACGAAGACTTTCGTACCAGGGGTGTGGAAGGAGAGTTGCTGTTGGTGGTGCAAGGTGAAGTTGAAGCTGGTTTCGTTGTTGTAAACATTTGTGTCACTGAGACACCCCTGGTACGCTGTTGCTCAAGACCTGACAAGGACTTCTCGGGCCGCAATGAATGTGTGCTCCTAGTTTTTCGCAGGACGTTTTCTGTACTGCTGTTCGGAAAGGATGCAAACGCAACAGAGTTTATCTGAGAAGGAGGGGATCTTATGGGTGTGCTGTGGCAGACATCCAGATAGAAGGTGGATTGCGGAGGGGCGTCCGACACGTGCTGGACGGAGACAGACAACCGGGCATCGTTTAGACGGGCGCTTGGTTCACGACTGGTAATATTTGGATCGGCCGGCGGGGATGGGATCGGGGGAAGATCCTTCTCGAGCAACAGCCTGCGTGGGGACGCACTGTACATATTCGGGGTGTGCTCATCTGCACGGGGTAGGCCCGTAACACTCTTGCGTGCTGAGGAGGACATGGGGAGTATGCGGCGTGTCCAATGTGGTAGGGAGAAGAAATGGAGACTACTGCTATCGCTGTTGTCTGGGACGGGGACAGGACGGATCCGCTCGGCGGGCGATGGAACCGTTTTGAGATTTGCGATGGAGCCAGAGCTGTCAGAGCGGCGTGCAATGTCTGCTACTGCCGAAGGGGGGTGTCTGTTCCCGAAACCAAGCATACCGACCATGGTGCGATGTGGGCACGGTGCTCGCTGGAGAGACGTCGCGCGCACGGTGGGCGCTGGCGACGTTGAGCAGTTGTGTCCGAACAGCCGGTCGCACCAGTGACAGCGGCGGGCGGGACCAGCGTAGTGTTGGAGCAGCTTATGTAATCACTAACACAGCTACAATGTAACTACAAAGTTGATCTGTCACTCTTCAATATTCGATACTCAATCCTGGCCACCTTTGCGACCTTGGATCTCTCGCCGCCGCCTCAGCAAGGCGTCGCGCTGTTGAGCCACTGGGTCAGAAGGTGAGACGCAGCAAATTCATCCGGACGAACCTCTGCCGCCCGTCTCCGTTCTCCGTACTTCATTCGCTCGTACAGCCTCCGCTTCCTGTTGCTCAGCAGCATCTTACCCATGTCTTCCTCACCTTGATCGACAGCCTCCTCCCCCCTTCCCCGCTTCCTCTGCAGTCTCCTCACCTCCCTCTCAAACATGCCATACTCCACACCCGCTGCCTCAGCTGCCAGCTCCGCAGCGCGCAGAGACTCTGTATCGTCGGCATTGCTGATGCCCGCGGTCTCGACAATCTTACCAACACTGTCTTCATTCTCATTCCGCTCCGAAGCTTGTTCGTCCTCGCTCTCGGGTACTTCCTCCACTGTCGCTTCCTCCAAGTGTGACAAGCCCACGGTCGGATCGTAGGCTCCTGGTTTATCACCAAACGGAGACAAATGAGGAGGAAGCATGGCACCTTGCGCGTAGAGATCCTCAAGAAGGACCCTCCCTGCATTAATGCAATCCACAACCCATTGTGGCTGGACATATTTTCGTCTTTGCCGCCGCTCTTTCTCTGCTCCCGACTCATTGGCTTTAGCGATCACGGGTCGGTCGATGATGACATGAGTGATCGAATCATCTGGTTCTGTGATGGGTGATCCACTTCCAGACGATGTTGGCCAACCAACTCGACCACCAAACGACCTTAGCAAGAATTCAAAAACGGGTCGGGATATTTCGCGCGACAGAAAGAATGTATACGGAGCAAACAACGACGCAGGTGTAGTCTTGTCTGTCTCCGATAACGATTGCAGTGTAGGCAACGGTGTCATTGCATCCACGCCGGCGGAAAGGTAACCGACAAACTCTTCGTCGACCTCGGCAGCCTGGGTAGCGAGATTCCCGGAGTCGGTGTCGACATCTTCATTGACGGGTAGTGGGTCTGCAGTAATAGTTCTAATCGCTTGCCGAACCTCCTTTGTCGAGGCCGTCTTGCCAGCATTTTCGGGTTTCAAGGTGGATACGATGTTTTTCTCCGCTGTCTGGACACTGAACGCGCCGAGTCCAGCGCCGGCTTCGTCTCTGGTGGCGTCCAAAGGAGGTGGGTAGACAAGCCCGGCATCCGTGTATAGCTTGAAAAGGACAAAGCCGAGCAGCGTTTGATAGAGTTCCAGAAATGTCAACATCACTCGGACGTCAACATCCGACGGTATCTGTAAACTGGGTCCTTAGTACGCCGGACACCGTAAAACATAGTAAAGTCGTCACATTCTGCGTAAACTGATACGGCACGAGCCAGGTGACATCCTGATCCATGATTTCTGCCTGATAATATATTCCTTTGATGGAGAGGAAAACCTTCCTGAGCGAACGCGAATGCATGACGTAGAGCTGCCACTCGGCAGCGAGACGAGAACAATTTGTGACCAACGACGGCGATACACGATCGTTGGAGGGTAGCGA